>JBBPCS010030433.1:0-22630 GCA_037974645.1 Hollardia meadi
CCCCCCGCGTGTCCTGCAGAAAGGCAGTAGTTGACACTTGGCTAAACTCATGGGCTACACACATAGCTGCAGTGTGAGTGTGTGTGCTCAGTTTAGACTGAGAGATTATTGTCTGATAATGTCTCAGGGTTTCAGAGAGCCTCATGACGGTTTTTGGGTCAAATGACTTTGAAGCAAAATATCAACTGCACTCAAAAAAAGTATTAGTTTCTGCCACTGCAAATTTAAACGTACATGTGTGGCTTGAAGTGACAGAAAAGAATAAAAAAACACCCCACAAACAACTCAGAACCACCGGGGGATGAAAACTAAGGAAATGTTAGGGATACCTTGATTTAGTGCAACAGGCATCACTGTAAGTGACAAAAGTGTTATCCTTTAGTGACCACAAACAACAGAAGGTTGTTATATTTCAATATATTTCAACTAAATAGTAAAAGAACACCTGACTCTGAGTAGTTATGTACTGGAGAGAGCAATAACATATTAGTAGTTATGGTGTAAACATTTGAGTTAAAGTAAAAAGCAAGCCAAGTTGATGAAAAACGTCCCCGTATATATGAATTGAAACTTACGTTCCCTGTTTACTCGAAAGATGTATGTAGCTGAAAATAAGCTTTACTAAAATAATTCATACAGTAAGCTGATTGCAGATCAGTCCTCTCTCCTGTGTTGACTGACAGGCAGCACTTACATCTCTCAAACTCAAAAAAACAACAAAAAAACGCTAATTAACAACAGTTAAACGGTGGATATAACCCGTTACTAACCTATGTCGGAGTTGCAGAAGGCGTCTTGCGGGTGCGTCAGACCGCACGAGCAGCCCTCCGTCAGCTGGTTAACGTGCAGGCTGCTGAAGACAAACAGCAGGCTGATCAGGTGCTTGTACACTGACTGCATTTCTCCAAACTTTGCGCACTCCTCTCCGCTGCTGGAATAAACCGTATGGAGTCCGTCTGGATCCGCTCCGATCACAGGCTGCTGTAATGTCCAAGTCTCGGCTCGGCTCGGCTCGGCTTGTTGTCGCTGGTGCTTCTCGGCTCGCTCGACTGCTACTCCCTGATGCCGGAGAGGGGCACAGCCGTACATATAGCACGCCGGAGAGGCGTTCACGCCCCTCTCCACCTCTGCAGCACGCGGGCGGGGCGGCCAATCAGCGGCCCGTGATGCCATCAAGAATCACAGGCACGATGACATACTGGAACTTTTACTTATTTTCACAGACTGACAAAAAAAGTAACCTAAGATAAAGATATGCAGAAAAATAAAAGTGTAAGATTGGAGATACAGCAAACTTAAAATATAGTTTTTTTTTAAAAATATATGCATTAAGGTTGGCTCAAAAAAGAATGCTTGTGTGTTGGTACTTGATTATTCCCAATGCTTCAGTATAAATAACAAATAAAAATAACACAGATAGATAGATAGATAGATAGATAGATAGATAGATAGATAGATACTAAAGAGTCGCTGTTTTACTGTTTTATTCTTTTAAAAGCATTGTCTTTTCGCTCTCTTCTCTTGAGTCTCACTTAGTCATCCTGCCCACCCCCTGACGCCCACTTAATTAGTAATACTTACAGTATATTGAATTCAGGGTGCAGGCCAGTTTCCTTCAGTCTGCACCACCAATCAGAGGCAACAGATGACTGTTTATCTCTAAACAGCAGCAGTGAAGGCAAACAAACGCTCCAGTTTTCTTTTACATTCCTTGGCGTGTCGGTGCTACCTGTGGCTGCTTATGTGGCCTTGTCGGCAGCACTCTATTCTCACTTTATTCTGAATTGGATTCATTTAAGGTGCTTGCAGGGCACGATCAGTCAAATTAGCCAATTAAACCCTCTTTTCTCTCCTTCCTGACTGCGTTCATGGACCTGAGTGGAGCTGCGTTATCGCTGCAGAGGCTTATCTGTAGAGACTGGGGGAGCTATGTTAAGGGTTGATGCTTCTCACAGTTATATAACCAAGCCAGAAATAATCAGGTCGGGGAACTCTGACCCTTTATGTGCCTTCATTAATAGTTATCTTCGTTTAAAGAACCTGCATGGCCAGATGTAGACTTTATTTTGTACTTAGCATGGCAATGTTAAGCTTGTCCTTCAAATGTCTGTTTTAAAAGGGACTTTATTTCAAAATAACAGTTGGAAAAGGTGACTGCAGTCATGTACTGGCAACTCAATGAGACCATTTTGTGCAAACAGGTTACACTGTTTCATACTAGACTAAAATGCAATGTCATGAATGGTGGCATAGTTTCCACTGACCTTTCATCCATGACTCAGACTGACATCAAGAATTTATCATCAACTATGTTTTTGTCTTTTCACTATTACCCATAAAATAAGTCAGTGTTTGTTCAGCGCTGCGTTCAGGTGCCGCACATCACATTTCTTGTTTCAGTCCAGCAGATAGGAAAAACAGGACATTTACCGTCTGTGGAAATTCAACATCATTATCATGTTTTATCAGAGGGTCTGTCTCATCCGCAGGTCGAGAGCAGGTTGGTTGTCTCAAACGGCTCCAACAGACATAAGCAGAAACGCGTCAGCTGCTTAGCTGTTGTTAACCATTGATAATGTCCAGTCAGGTATTATTTCAGCCTCCAACCTGAAGTCTGAACCAACAGATTTGTGACATTCCTTAGTTAGGCACTGGATTGGCATGCGTTGCAGGTGGATTTACATTTTTTATGCCCAAATTAGGCGATGAAAACAGAAAAGCTCAGATAGGAAATCACAGGGTAAGAGGGGAAAGGAGTAATTCACCTGTGCAATATTACATGTGACTTCACTCATACATATAGAGGTAAAACAGCCCTGCATTCCGAACATATATCCCAAAGATAACATCCTGAATCTGACCAATAGAAGGAAACGGACCAAATAAGGGACTGGGGTCAATAGCTTTAAAGTGAAGTCCACCATTTAAAGGTCCAGTGTGTAGGATTTATACTGTTGGCAAAAATGTAATAAAATATTCATAATTGTATCTTCATCAGTGAATAATCATCTAAAAATAAGAATTGTTGTGTTTTTATGAGCCTTATCTACAGAGGGAGCGGCCCTCTCTTTCTCTATAGGGCCTTTAGCATTTTAAGCAGCCATCGTAGCTCCTACAGGCTTGAAATGGGAGGGTGAGTTGAGGGGTATTCATCTAGTTGCAATCTGCCACCTCACCGCTAGATGCTACCAAATTCTACATACTGGTTAATTATGAAGCTACAGCCAGTAACTGGTTAGCTTAGCTTAGCATAGGGACTGGAACCTGGGAAACAGCTAGCTTAGCTTTGTCCCAAGGTAGCAAAATTCATCAGAACCTCTACTGCTCACTAACAGTGTGGGGGCAGCAAAGCATTATGGTAATGTGGTTTTTAGCAAATACAAATATCGTAAGCTAAGGGATTAAAATACAATTACATTTTTATAACCTCAGTAATGTTTTGTTACTTTGACAATTTAGGTGTTGTTCACTGTTGACCAGGAGTTTGATGGAGGGTTAATATCAGTTTGGTCTGTATGTGTCAATGGAGAGATTGATCATGCAGCTATGTGTTAGCTCGACCCAGAGGCTGTAGTTGTCTTATTTAGTGTGTTCTTAGCTGACTTACAAACATTAGCCACGAGTAAGCCTACAATTAGGAATCACCTGGTCTTGTTCAGAGTTGTAGGGTGTGTGAATCTTGCAGCTTCACTGTGAGGACGGGTTCTTCAGGAGCATTATTTACAGTCGTTAGAGCTAATGTTAAGCTAGCTTAAATATTGATTATCATCCAAAACCTAGGCTGGCTGCTTGTTAAACCACAATATCCCTTCCTTAAACTACATTTTTACCTCAGAAGATGTGAAGATGCAAAGCTGATGACTAAGTAATGACAGTAATGAAATCACTAATGTCAGTAATTTAGCCGTTTAGTCATTAGTAAAATAACATAATCACTTTTTCAAGATGTAATAGAGTAATGTGCTATGTTTATCACATTTTTCAAGCAAGTTGCCTAACCCTACTGATATACACATTATGTAATTTGTTAAATCTGCACAAAAAAGGGTGAAAACAAAAGTTATGCAATCCCCAGGGGTTATGTCGGACATTTCTTGGCTGGGCCCAGCGATTTCCTGGAGTCTTGTCTTCAACCTGACTGTATCCAGTTCAAGTAAACCGGCTGCTCAGCTACCTTCATATTCATTGTACAGACTTCTGATGTAGATGTCATCCAGTCATCAAATATTGTCATTATTGAATCTAATAGCCAGTCATATACAGTATCAATTATATAAAACTTAACACCTTAAACAGCAAATCTCAGCGTCAGTTCATAATCAAAGACGAATGGCTTCTGTTTTGAGCTGACATAGACCAATTTGTACATCCACAAGAGGAGGAAATAGGTCATAAGCCAATGGAGCTACATATCATTGTAAGTTATATTTTTGGAATCTATATCTTTTTATATTTTTCAGTGATTGATTATTGATTGGTTAGATGTTTGGTCCTTTTGGAGTCTTCCTTTCAGAACTTGAACTAAGAACCTGAACTTGCGCCACCTTCCTCAAGCTACTCTGTCTGTTTATACTCTCTAATCTGGAAAGAAAGCAACAAGTTCAACCTTGTCCTCTGGTTTCTGTCAACACGCTTTCTTGAAAATGTAGCAAACTGAAGTAGAAGTTTACAAGGCAGTTTGATAGAAATAAAGGCAAACTATAGTGTAACCCTTCATCAAAAAAATATTGCTTGGAATGTGTTGTGTGTGAGTATTTTCCTTTAACAGTCAACAGTTGAATAGAGACTGCTGCTCACCATATGTGTGGGATCAATGTTTTATCTTGGCTTGCAGCTGTCCTCACAGGATAGTTTAGACCACAATAAGATGGATGAAGCCTTCCTTTATTTCTCATCCGAACAAAAAGGGCACTATGTTTCAATATTGTACATGTAGCAATAAAATTGTGGCCACTTGCAAAACAGCATGCTCTACTTTAACTTAACTGTCAGAAATTGGGGCAAGATAAAATGAAAGAGTGTCCAGAATTTTCTGGTTATGTGTGTCTCTCACTGCTTGTAAATGTGACTTGATCCATGCAACTGAAAAAAACAACAACCTCAGGACCCTCTGGAAATTATGTCCCAAACTAGGCCAACATACTGTAAGCATAATGCAGAGCAAAGTGTGTTTCATCTGAATAAGTCCAATTATAGAAAAAGGGCTGTTTTGAGGCTGGACTTGCTGGGGAGCAGACGACAGCATTGTGTACCCGAGGTCTTTAAGTAAGGCCTGCGTGGTTCGGGGTTGACAAAAGAGAACAGAGCGGTGACTCAGAGGAAATACCTTTCATCCGACTGACAAGCCGCTAAAGAGACACAGGAAGAGGCGAAACTTGAAAAGATAGCACCACCGGGAGTGACGGTCACCGAGGGACAGCGTCCAGCACTGACTCACTCGGCCCTGTTGCACAGCCCACATGTCATTCCAGTTAAGTGGGACAGACAGGATGACCCCTGGTCTGCAGCTCTGTGCTGTGAGGAGGACGGGTAGTGGAAGTTGTGTCACAGAAAGAAAACAGTAATTGGATGTTTCCTAGTTTGCTAAGAGTGTTGACCTCAGTTCTCAGCTCGTGAGGATTTGGGATCTTGTGGTTTGGCGATCGATCTTTCTCCAACTTCTTGGGTGGTTAATATGACAGAGAGGAAACACGTGTGGTCCATTGAATGGAACACTGACTTCTGCTATAAATATCTGACAATGTGCTCATTAAAGTGATTATGGCAGGATAGTGGTATTAGATAATATGATCACGACATGATTTTCCAAGAGCTCTCAATAAGATTGAATCTTAATCATTTTAAAGTGTTTTATCACAGATAGCAGTGTACCGTATTTCCTCAAATAGTGACCAGTGCCTTTATTTACCTCAACTTCAGAATGTACCATGCCTTTATGAAGCAGGATTATATTTCTGCCTAATTTCTTCTGACAATACCGTAAAATTGGTCATATTTTAGTACAAAGATGTTTTGATCTGCCCCTGTTTGCCCTGTTAATGTATCTACTTCTTCATCTATCCATTTAAAATTAAAAGCCCTCGAGCATTTCAATGGACAGAAACCCCTCATTTCTTTAAAGGGCTTATATTGTGACACATTTGCAGGCATACCATATGCAACAACAGCTCCCCTAACTTGATCACCATTAAACTATCTAGGCTTTTTTTCTAACTATTTTTTTTCCATCTCTGGAGTTAGCATTGTAGTAAATTTCCCCAAAAATACATCTTTTGATTTCTGTACAGATGTTAGAAGCTCTGACTCATCTGTCTTAAAAATTAAATGCCCTTTGTTGTTTTTGCTCCATTTTTCAATGTGTTTCAAAAAGAAAAACCATTGATGGTTACAAAGTTATTTAGCTCTTTATAAAGTTGTTATGGTGAACGTGAGAAAAACATGCCTACGTCCTCCCAATAGTTATTCTAATTCTAGTTTAAGTTGTTTTTGTCTCTCTTTTGGTCTCTACTCACTCCTGAGGGAAATATTTGACTCTTTAGCAACGAAATGCTCAACTATGTTCACCAGCTACTTGCTAAATTGACTGTCTGCTGTTAAGTGCAGAGCAGGTATAAGCAGTGGGTTTTCCTGCTTTAATATAATTTTGCTTTTATGTTTTAGGTTCAAGCTGAATAGCTCATAAATTGCTGGCCTCAGTGCTGTTACTTGGTGCCGAGAGAGTCATTTTCTTAACTGTTCAGTGCTTCCTTCAACTCAATTTGGTTCAATAATGTAAATTTAAAAAAACAGAAACATATGATTTGTGGTGTTAGACTGCCATCCTGCTTATCCAACACACCAGTGGGCTAGTAGAAGGAAGTATGTGCCTGTTTGCTTTAAAGGTCTCTTTGTCTTGGAAAGTAGTGTAAACCAAGAAACACCCAATTAAGACAGAAAGGACACAAGTGCTGCCAGAATTCATTTGGTTTGGAGTGACATTAGATACCCTTACCTATCATTGTTGCTTTTATCTGAACAATGGAGGCTAAATTGTTGGAAATTAGCTCAAAGCTCAGTATCTTAGAGTTGGCACTACAGAAAGATATCGGTTGTTTGTGTGGTGTTCTCATCTGCGCCCTCCCAGTTGAATAGGAAACAATATCAATGCCTGACGGCGCTTTGGTAAGCTGTTCAGTCTGTCCACTCCACTGAACATTTCAACAGATGCTCACGCCACAACGCCAGCACGTCTGTCATCTGATGTGGAGTTAAGACATCAAAGAAGGAAACACAAACATGGCCCTGGCCCGTGACCCCGCTCACAATGAGACTCCCCCTGCAATAAAATATGATGAACAGTCAGTAACTTCCTACTCAGGCGGGCCAATCACAACCACAGCGCTTGCTGCTCAGACGCAAGGTCCTCCGTTGTACTATACTGTACATATTTGGTGTGTGTGTGGTCAGGAAACCCCACAAAATGACTATGTTGTATGACAGCAAGAGACACCAGGCCTAACCATAAACATTGGCAAATGACAGCATGGAAATAGCTTTGAGAAATTCCTTAAGGTTGAGGGGATGCCTATACTGGGTCTCATGCTGAGCACAGTAAAAACAAAATGGATGTTTGCTTTAGTCTTATAGTGCTTTTATCCTGCATTCCAATACTATATCAAATATTTGGGGTTTTTTTACAATTATGTAGCTTAATAATGTGGAAATGATTGTATTAAGTGGTTCTAGGTGCATGAAGCCAAAGTGAACACTCCAGTCATATAGAAAAAAGGACTCAAAAAAGCAAAATTTGTATTTCATGTTTAAAAGATGACTGTGTGAAACGATGTGTAAAAACAACAATATGCATGAAGCACTTACCTTATTTAAAGAAATTTGCACTAATCAAAATGTATATCTTGCAATAGGGTTTAAAGACTAGGCTGCGTGTAAAATGATCATCTCTTAATGTGGATACATCGGGAAATCCTGGGTTGACTTAACCACCTTTGTGTGACCGCTTAGCGCGATTAGGGTTAGTGAAACCAGATAACTGAAAGATATCCTGGGTATGTTGAACCTCACTTGACTGAAAGTGTATCCTGCCACCATACTCGTCACTCAATACCTTATCAGCAGAAACACAAAAGTAAGCTGACATTTGCATTACTGGTCACAATGTTTGATTAACATCACACTGGGGATCACTGGGAATGCAGTTTAAGCAGCGATGCAGCCAAACCTGTTCTCAGATAACCATTTAAAATGTTTTGAGAAAGGAGTACAAACTGAGAAGACTGTTTACCCATCCTGCTCCTCTATAAACCAGTCTGTTATTCCTTCCTAGTTTTGTAGTGTGCTCTATTAATTTGCCTCAAGTCGAGTTCATTTAGAAGACACAGTAAATCATACCAGTGTTTCTTCTGCTCATAAAACTGTAAAAAGCCCATGTTTCCCAGAAACCCGAGCAGCGGAGGGAAGGTGTGTGTGGGAGGAGGAGATAGAAAGTTAATTTAGGGAAGATGGTCGAGGGAACCAGTGAGTCACCAGCAGGCCAGAGGTCAAGGGTGTCAGCAGGGTCCACAGGGTGTTGACGTCACACAATAGGAGGGTGGGGGGTCTCAGGCAGGGTTAAATTTAGAAATGACATCACAATGTCCGGACACCCCTGTCAGATTTTTTTCTCTCTTGTCCAAGCATATGTACAGTTTCATTCCAAAACCATTTGAGATGTTATCTACTCATGATGTTTGGCCAGAAGCTAAGGCAATTAATGAGTTAATGTTTTGGAAATGACTCATCTGAGCTTTGCTTAAAGAAGAGCTATTTTTTTTTAAGAATAGCATCATTTCAGTGTCTCTGTGGGAAGTGGAAAATGCCACAGAAATGATACATTTCAACGAAACCCAAAATAGCCCTGGGAGGTCTGTGGATTATCACTTCATTCAAGCAATACTTATATGCCAAATTCTACTCAAGCTCTTCAAAGTACAGTACATTCATTCAGTAATATTTTTTAACAATGGGTCAAATGACATTTGTAATGTAAAAGGTGTCACTCATCTAAACAATCCAGAGAATTATCACTCGACATTGTACAGTAGTTTCCCCTCACTTCTATAGCACGTTTTGGTATTGTTTAGTCTAAGGCCACAATTAAACCAAGACTCATCTCTACAGGTGCTGCCACAGTGTAGTACGCCTGTTGAGTGGGGCTCCATTTGCAACCAGGCGATCAAATGTACTAATTACTGGTCTCTGCGCCTTGTGCTGAAAAATATTTTAACCGTTGACATAAATAAAGATGTACGACACGTCTCCACTTCCTCCCATTGTACAAAAATGAAGCCAAAATATCCTGCATACAAGTGCTGCTATCTTGCGCATTCGGATTCAGAGTCTGCACAGTAGTGATCAGGCAGCGGAGCTGCACTCTCAAGTTCCCGCCCATACACCCACCTACCCAATCGCGAGCAGGGTTCTGCTGTCAATAATGACTTTTCACCAAGTTTTTATAGCATTAATAACTAATTAAAACCAAACTAATCAAAAAAAATGAACACTTGAACATACATTAGCGTGATAAGAACTACCTTAAACGACAGAAACCATCTTTGGGAAAAATTTATTTAAGGTGTACTTTGACTTTTTAGTTTTGGCCCATGTCCTAATTGATATTATTGAGGGGGAGGAGTTTATGACCTATACTGCAGCCCACCACCAGGGGGCAATCAAGATGTTTTGGCTTCACTTTTGAGGAGCTCTCATATCGTCCATCTTTATATCCAGTCAATGATTTTAACTTTATATGCTTAACCCTTTAGATTTATCTTACCTTTGGGGGGGGGTTTGCCCCCCAGGTTGAGAACCACTGTTTCAGGTCACTAAAACATTTTTTGCTAAATAAATATCTGGACGTGACATCAGATGTCTGCAGTTGCTTAGTTGTCCACAAGAAGAAAGGAAAATACACCAATCTTAAAGGAAAGATCCCACATACTTCACCAGTATTTGTTTTGAACTATGATAAAGTGTTCTTGGGGAGTTTTCCCTTTTAGAAGCTCCTCTTTAAGATGGCTCAGTGTTTCTGTGGCTAGTGATGAGACCAGAGGGTGTGGGCTTTGTTGACCATTTCCACCATGATTTGCTGGACAAACCGCAGCAGGAGGGAAGTCATCCTCATCCCACATGTATTTTTATGGCTGGAATCCCCCATTGACCCGACAGGAGACTCTACACAAACATTTATGCACAGCATGGAAACGCACTCACATTTCGCAATTATTTTTCTAGCTGTTAAGAAATTTATAATGGTGTTTAGATAGCTTACAACAACAGTGTCTTAAACTTGCAGCGAGATCTGTATCACATCGCAAACATTTGATCCTCTGTTGTGTTTTTTTCTTTGTTTCTTTTAGAATTTGATTTAGAAATCAATCCCTTCTCTCTTTGGTGTAATGTGGTAGTTATATCATGTCAACATTTCTGTAGAGCAGTGGTTCCAAACCCGAGGGTGGGGACCCCCAGTAGGGTCACGAGAGTAATCTAAGAGCACCCAAGATTATTATTGTGGCAAGAAACAAGAAAAAACTAAATTATGCTACACAAAAATGTTTTTAAATGTTTTTGTGTGTGTATTCAAATGAATAATTCTAAAACGGAAAAAAATCCTTCATTTAATTGTTCACAATTCATAGTAATCCAATCTATTTTGTGGTTTGACTTCAGAAAAAATGGAGTAATCACAGTAAGCAACTCTTCTGGCAGCAACACAGTGTGTCTCCTCTCGCACTGCGCACACACTGACAGGAGCATGAATGAGTGACTGTGGTTATGGGGACACTCCAACCTTCTCATGATTCCGAATAACAGGTGTTTAGGTTAGTGTGCCCATATAAAATCGTGGATGGGATCAATACTGAAATATAATAATTGGAATGTAACATAAAAAATAGATTTTAGAATTTACATTGCAATGATGAATTTATCGATCAACACGTGACCCCAGACTCATTCAAATATTTCAGGATCTACACTGACCCTAGAACCGTCCTTGGCAGTGCCACACTTCAGGAACTGCCAGCAAATAGTTTGTACCACAAAGTGATTTGTGATTCTACGGAGATACACCATGGTACAGTATGTAAAGCAAGTGACAACAAAATGATGCCTGTTATGTAATTCAAGGCTGTTTTTGGTCTTGATTGTTGGTTATCAAGATTTCTGTACTAATTTGGTTGATGGTTGGGTAGGCTGTGGGTGAAGGTTTTATAAATTACTGAACATTTTCCTCTACTTAAAATATATTTCGAGGATTATACAGCCTGAGTGCTTTGTAGTTGTATATGATAACTAAGTGTATCACAGTCATTGCTTTCATATTGCTGTAGTGTGTTACAGAGTACCACCTATTCCTGCTGCTTGCACAGCTGGTATAAATACAGAGTAGGTTTGCCACATCCAGCTGTTCCAAAACATCTTGATGTTTCTCCTCTCTCCTCCCGAAGTACCGTGTCTTAATTGGAAACAGTGGCGGTGCTGACATTTGGGCCGAGCCCTGGTATGCACGCTGCAGAAGCCTGCCTTTCCTTCCTCTGCTGTCAAAAAAGTTGCTGACGCCTCATGTGTCCTTTTATTCACTGCGTCTTATCAGCAACAGAGAGCAGGAAGCATTTCTTAATATATCCTGAAGTCATGGTATGACATTTGAGTGAGGGTGTCACTGTTGCAGCCATGCCTTTTTTGAGGCATAAAATCCAGAATGCAGCTTCTGTGTTTGAGTTCTGGAGTTACGTAGAGCATCTTTTTAATGACATCTATTCGCATAATAATGTCCTCTCGGAGTGCAGGTCACACTGAATCCGAAAATATGTATATCAAATCGATCAGTCAAATCTGTGTGTGTGTTCAGATTTTCACTCACAGTGTCTTTGTCTCACGTGACATATTTCCTTCCACACACACCCTTAAATTCGCCTCACAGTTTGAGAACTTTCGATGTCCATGGCTGTGGCTTTGGCATTCAAAATGTATAAGCTCTGGTGAGAATGAATGATTTTAACCCCTGGGTTTCAGATGGTTTCCAGGTTAATTAAATTGAACGAGTTCACGGATGAAACATTTGAACAGTTTGACTTCCCACTTGCTTTTGAAAATAACTTGATACTAACTTTGTGGGATTTAATTTAGGATTTGGAGAGCTGTAATTTTCTTGACAATGTTTCATGAACCTGTGGCACACCACTGAGTTAAGCCCAGTGCAATGGTAGTTAAAGCAAATCCAGACTCCAACATCTGCATTGTATCCCGAGTGTTACAATGAAGTTGCATATTTCGAGTATCTAGCTTCTTTCCTTTAATGTATTTTGTATGGAAACAGGATACTGTGGTGGGACACAGTGCTGGAAGGAATTATTTAAAGAAAGACTGCATAGATGTCATCAGGTGTGTCATCAGATGTGACAGAGAAGCGACTGAATTGTTTTACGGCAGACTTTCATGCAGGACAGGAACTGCCAGTAATGTGTGACCGTGATGGTTGTAGGAAATGAGAAGTGTCACAAAAAATGAATTTGTGTACACTGTCATTTGTCACGCTGCTCACAGATGCGGGTTTGGGTCCATTGATGTTTTCGCTATTATCACTGAGCTGAAGGGATCGAGTGAATGATTCCATTCAGTCCTTGGATCATGGAACAGGGAAGCCAAAACTGCACACAGCCACCTCATTTCTGCTCCGCCTTATTCCGAGAAATAATACAGCAGGAGCCCCTGGAAAATGGGAAAGAAACGTCACTTTTCCTTTTAGACTGAGAGGAATGTGGCACAGCGTTGATGGTTTCTGCAGGATTGGCACACCCGAAACCCGTCTGTCGTTTTTCTTCTGAAGCAGGAATGTGGGTTAGTGAATTGATTAGCGCTAATAAGGCCTGTTCAGGTCCCTATTACAGCACGACCACAGAGAACCTGGACTGAAATAACTCTGCTTTAGTACAGTCTGGACATGTACTTAACACCGATTTTCAAACAAATCTGTGTTTATTTAAAATGAATGGACTGGACTCAAGTAGTTGCTGTGTTCTGTTATTAAATGATATTGGTTAACCATCTGTAATATTAACCACCTGGGAGATAGCTTGTACAGTTTAGCTTGGAAACTGCACACATACGCTACGCAACGCAAAAATGGAACTACAACCCTGATTCAAAAAAAGTTGGGATGCTGTGTAAACCGTAAAAAAAAACCCAGAATGCAATCATTTGCAAGCAAACTGTTTATTACAAACAGTTTTACAAAGTGTTCCTGAGCCCATGTAGTACTATCCTTTATGCAATTATGTTTTTGACAAAGTGGTGAACCTTGTTGCTTTTGAACGACTGAGCCTCTTGAGGATGCCCCTTTCATACCCAATCATGACACTATCACCTGTTACCTATGAAGCTGTTTACCTGTGGAATGTTCCAAACAGGTGTTTTTGGAGCATTCCACAACTTTCCAATCAAATTGAGAATATGCAGATATTTATAAATATCGATGAAGTTGCTAGCTAGCTTTGTGTGCTAAACACAAAGTGCATCTGAGGCTGATGGGAATGTGATTTGTTTGTCGATATTTGGTATTAAACCAAAGTATTGGACAAATGACATGTTTGGTCTGATGGTGGTGTTAGAGGAAAAGTCAGAGTATCTCCAAAGTCAGTGAGAATTAACCTCTGGACACCATGAATTTCTGCACATAAATCCATGGCAACAGCATGTAAAAGTTGCTGTTGACATATTTCACTCTGAACCAAAGAATGAATATTAACTAAATTATATGCAAGATACAAGCAACCCTCTGTGGGCACAGCATCAGACACTGACCTAATATTCAATATTTATGCACAAAATTAAGGTTTATGGCAGTTTGCACTGCTTTAATAAGTAGATATTGCCAGCATTTATCACTCTGTAGTTGGATAAAATCAACAGAATGGTGAGAATGATGGTCATGATTCTTGATTTTGGTGACACCGTCAGTGATGTGCAGTTTTGGTGATTTGACACTGACTCAGCTTGTACCATAAAGCATACTCTTCTAAACACACTGTAATTATTCAATCTAAATCAAAGTTTATTCCAAACTAATTCCTGCTGTTTAACTTTCTCAGATAGCAAATTAATGTTGAAAGCATGAAAGTCATACAGTTTTAGTGGTTAAATCACTATTGTGTGGTATTTAGAGTACAGTACTGACTTTTGTGTGGCTTGAGTAAAGTCGCAGACTAAGTGTGATGCTGTACCATACACTTCTTCCTCTCCCATTCACTTGTTCACAAGTTGTGATGATGACAAAGCAGGTGGCTTGACCACGTGAAGACGCCACCAACCATCTCTGTTACTTCTCCATCAGCACCTCAGTGTTATCGGGGAGTGTCCGCCTTGGAAACTTCCATCCTCACGAATACAGACAGCTGTATGCCTCATGGAAATACAACAGGACGGACCCTAATGGAAGCCAGATTAGCTTAAATTCCACAACAATAATTACTATGCCCCATTAGACGACCTTTATTGTATATGCTTTAACACAATGGGCATCTTGTGTTAGTTGCAGTTGTGGGGCGGATATTAGCCCAGGGGGGTTTCCATGACAACTTGTAAATGTCTGTTATGGGCGCGTATCCCGGAACTACTGTATGTGTCATGCTTATGTCACTCTTAGTTTGGGAACATATAAAATTTGAAGGTTTGAAGGTCTGAGGAATGTAGCCTGCTGCTGTTTTGTTCACTTGAAAGTCAGTTTGTCTTATATACAAATTCAAGATTAATACCTCGACATTTAATTTTTCATTTGATAAAATAATAAAACACCACAAACAGCACAATATCAACTATATTTCAAACTAGAAACGGTAGGGTAGGTTATTCACAATATAAAAAGAGAAAAAGAGAAAATCCAGCACATTCCACCCTGGCAGGGTTGAGAACTTGTCAACTTGTATGGATTAAACAAATGAGATCTAATGTTAATTACTGAGCTTGAAAGGTGTTGATAGGTGGATTTTCTGCCCTGTTTCTCTTGCTTCCAGTCTTTATGCTAAGCTAAGCTAGTCAGCTTCTGGATGTAGCCTTATATTTAGCATACAGACATAAGAATGGTATTCTTTACTGTCAGAAAGAAATCAAATAAACACAAAATGTTGAAATATTGTGGTAGATATTGCTCAACATATGTATATGTTTATTTACATAAAGCACATAGTATAACTCACTAAGCATAAAAAGATGATGTAAATCATTGCCGCTTGATAGGAAATACAATGTAAAGCATGGACTTTTATCACTTAGCATCAAGAAGCAACTTTTTCAGTGGAAGGCAAAAACAAAATTATTGAATCTGTAATACTGAAAAATTTAGTTCATCCAGTCACAGCTTGATGATTACAATAACTGGTGCCTTTAACCATGATATGGTCACGTCTTTTGATTCACCAGTTTTATTGCTGGAGAATCAGAAAGTTAAAACTCTTCACCTCCACTGTTGAATGTGTTGAAAACGTTTACCTGCACATCGTACTGAGTATTTCTGTTATAAAAAATCCTTTCATTCCAATGCCCACCTCAAAGTTCAAAGTGGTTCAAAGTGAAAGGTTAAACTGCCTTCATTTGAACGGACTCAAGCGTTTACATGCAACACTTTCAAAGAGAGCTGAATCCATTGCTGTCAGGTGTATGAATTCAGTCAGTAACTTAGCTGGGACTTACATGATAAACATTACTGCTCTCTTGAGGCTAACTTAATCCGCAGGCAGGGTTTGATGTGGCCAGGCTGTCTTTGGTCCCACTGTGGTCCAACTCCTAAAAAGAGTTCTGGGTCAGGGTCCTCTGCTCTCGTCGTCTGCCCAAACCATCACGCCTCATGTCTTTTCCTTGATGTGGCAGGTTTGAGTGGCCATAATAAAAATTAAGAGATCATAAATGCAGGATTGATGCACCATGTGTTTAGTTGGATAAAGCATGTGCCCCCAAAGAATGATACAGCTTGTTCTGCAGCTGAAGCACTGCACTGCTCTCGACAAGCTTTTCATTGGATAAGGTGCGTGCGTGACCTATTTCTGCTTGGCTTTGTGTTCGACACTACATGTTGAAGACATTAGCAGGAATGAGCAGGTACACCATTATCTGAACATTCAACCAAATAAATGATGCAAATCCGTGTACTTGCTCGGAATGGGCAGGGCTTAAACCAGAAGTGGGCAGAGCTGTTGATCAAAACTTGCTATATTTATTATTTACTGGAAAACTATTTACAGCCTGAAGGTCATAGCTCTTTACAGATGCACTAAACAATATTTTTCTATTTCAGAGGGGTCGCTCAAGTGATGAACCCACAGAGAATTTCCACGCAACCCTGCAATTCCTCTCAGCTCTACATAGTGTTTTCGAGTTATTGAGAAACCATACTTCTTTGACCTACTACCATTCACACCAGTATAGAGACTCAGCAGGCAGCTGCAATAAACCCACTGTGCTACCTGCCCAGCACAAAATCGCAGAGTTAAGCTAGTGATCAGTTGGCGAACATTGTGAAGCATTTAGCAGCTAAAGAGCCAGATATTTCCCTCTGGTGTTGGTAGAGACCAAAACAGAGCTAAAAACTGAACAATGAACTTAAATTTTTAAGGTGACCAGAAACGGGACTTTATATGAATGTTAATAACTCTTGACACCTGCTGGATGTGTAAACAAGTTCTCAATAACAACTTTTTATCATGTAATATCCAACACTGTGATCATAGGTTGGCCCCAAGCCGTCAAAAAATCAGTTAATGCTGCTTTAAAGTCATAATTAAATTAATCTTAACCTTACCCAATGCTATTGGGATTAGAGCCAATTATAGCATTTCAAGCTGCTAAAAAAGAGTTTCAGCCTTATCTTAAATCTATTTCTAAATCCATTTTTAATAAGATGTGATAAATTTTCATCTATTTATAGAGATTTGAGATAGAGATAGCTTTGGTTTGACCTTGGAAACAGTAGTTGACAGAGCATTGTCAACACAGGATCTATTTAATAGCTGTTCTGCAGCTTTTAAGCATACAAACATTCATTCTCAGCAGAGTGATTTTGTTCAGCTGTCATGGAACTGTGGCCTAAATTTTCAAATTTATCTGCAGAGGTACGATAAGATCAAAAGCTCCAGAACAGCTATTAAATTGGACCTACAAATAATAATGGATACACTCCTTCTGTCAGGGTCCCTTTCTGTTTTAAACGAGCACAGTGAGGTATGGAAACTTCCAGCCCACTATGGATGAAAGTTTGGGGGATTGGAATGTCACATGGAAGTGTTTTGAAGTTATGGAAGCATGACTCACCCCAGACACTGACCTGTGCGACAAACCTATGTGACTCACTTACAACAAACTTGCATATGCAGTATACAGCCAGGGGGAGGGGATGCGTGTAGCGGTGGATGGGCTTCCCTGAAGCAATTTGGTCACATGTCAGGCCTGGTCGTCTGGCACATTTACTGTAAATGTATGTTACGAAATAAAACTTGGACTGGTGAAATCACCCACCATATAATTAGCTTTTTTAGTATACGATTTCTTAATGTCCTTACCGCACTGGATGCTTTTACAGATTTCTGCCGGGAACAAAAGGCAGAGAAAGCTGAAGTTTCCCACATCTTAGAGCTCAAAGGCCACCAAGGCTTTTCTAAGGACGGAAACTTCTTTTGTTGAACAATCTTGTAAAGAATATCAATTACTGTAAAGTAAATAGCCTCTATATCTGAAGAAAAAGATTCCAGCCACAGTTCACACCAGTGGCACACAATGTTTTCTAACTCTGCTCCATTTTTTAGCTGGAAGATCCAACATAGAAATATGATAATATAATAAATTAAATTTTTTGAAAAATATAAAACCAAACAAGAGTCAAGAAATACAGGTCAAAATAGTGGTTTAACACCATGACAAATTCTGTAAAAATAAAGGATAAAGTTTTAAACCATCGTAGACAGATTTTGCAGACTGATCACACCAACATTCTGTGGCAAAATCTATCCCGGCGTAATCAATGTATTTGCTAGCTTAGCTTGTTAACTTATTTAACATGCCTCTGTCTGAGAATTAACTGATTCACAAAAGATAAATTGTTGTAATGAGGTTTTTTCAACAGGAGTCAATGGTAGGCCTACAACTACATCTTCTGGATAAACTGTGTGAACTTATTGTAAAACGTGTTGGTCTCCTTTGTGACCAAGCGAGCTTGCTCAGACAGCAAGTTCACTAACTCAGACAGCTTTCAGACCCCTTTAATGATTCTTTACTAAATGAAATGTTCTACAAAGTTTGATGTTTACCCTTATGAGTAGTCCCGATGTTACCATGCCCCTAGAAGCACAGATTAATGAATGATTAATTCTGCTCTGCCGGTTTCTGGCCTGATAGGGCTTTAAAACAGGTAGTGCAGATTCTGGAACAGCCAGAGTGAACCTGCAGACAATCTGGCTCATATGGCGTCAAAATGTCAGGGATTACTTAATGGCTTACATACCAGTGTATATGTTTTTGACCTGTAGCAGTCTTCTGTTTATGTTCTCCATTCCTGATTGTAATACCAGTGACAGTGCTTTTTTTTTTGTGGTCTGCGAGACCACCAGAAGACAACAGTGAGCGCACGTCTCCGTCTGACGCTCCAGTTCCATCACGGGCAGAGGATGTGGTCGTCTCTCCTCAACATGTTCAGCATCTGCCACCATTGCCACGCTGATGGGAATGACTGGAAGGAACATGTCCAGACAGAGTGGGTGGCTGAAGCACCTTCCACCCAAAACACTTCTCTCTAACAGACAAACACACATTCACTCTGTGCTATTACTGTGCTCTTCTCAGATACTCGCTAAACCTCAGGCTTCTTATCATTCGTCATGTGACGCACACATCTGCACTGTGTGGCCTCATATGTAAAACACAAAAACACATATATTGCATTATTTTGTTTAAACCATTAAATCAACCTAATTCCTAATAGTAATAAGACTTTAGACAAGTTTATATTTATCTTAGACTCTGCTGCTTTGGCTTTGTGGGTGTCCCTATAATATTAGTTGCACACCCCTTAAGGTGACATGGAAAGAGGAGCAATTTTCATCTCGCTTTACTCGTGCAAGTTTGACCACCGGATAAGTTGTGTTTATTTGCAGTACTTGTGTGAGCGTTTATTCGCCCCAAACAGCCAGAACACTTTACTGTACATTAGCCGTAAGCTAGTTAGCAATACAGTATTAGGGATTTGCCAGAGAGCAGTTCTCTCTCTTCCAAGGTTCCTATGGGTCCTTGAAAGTTGTGTGCTTGAATTTAGCTATTTTACGCAAGAATAGAAACTATTAGTAAATAGGCTACATTCCACTGTCTACATGCGTCTTCTTGCCTTGAGAAGTGCGATGGTCACGTGCGAGAAAGCTGGCATTTACAAAGACTGTATACAAAGACACAGCTAATAAGTGATCACACATTCATACCCTCTCTCTTTTTTGTAATTGTTGTCTTTGAGCTTCTGTAAAGCCTGCTAGTTCTAATTCTAAAAAAAATTCTCAGTTTCTTAACAGTGATTAGGCTTGATCCCTGTCTCAAACCATGCCGTGTTGAGGCCTTGAATTTGAGGAAACTGAGCCTGGAAAGTCCTTAAAAAGTCTAGCTCCTTTTCCCCTCTCCTCTCTTTATGTTCATGAAGTAAAATACATTTCCTCTCCAGCTCTAGTCTGTCATTAAAGTACATAAACGCCTGACAGTGAAGGTCACCTCCATGATTCACTGCTGCAGACAGATTGGTAAGCGGGAGTGAAGATAAATACATTTTTTAATTCCAAAACTTTATCAAGTAAACTCTGAGCTCTCCTCCAGCCGGTAAACAGCTCTGTATCAGAGCAGAATCCGATGTGACTGGTGGTGTTTATTCCTTTTAGTCCAGCTGTGCACCCGGCTCTCTCCTCCAGAGCTCCCCGGCTCTCAGCAGGTGACCCTCCGCTCGGCCCTGCCCCGCTCACCACACAACAGTCTGAAGGGTTCTGCCACACACGCAAATTTTACACTAAGTTTGAATATTTTCAACATGCATGAATGCGCAAATTTTGCATATTTGCATCTATGGATATATGTTTGGACAGTGGCTATAGCTGATAAAATGCTGACCATACATAGTATTATAACTTTAAAGTTGTAATGACTTGGTTTGTATCAGTTGTAACATTTGAATGGTAGTGAACGTGTGCTATATTCTTACAGTTGCTATTTTCTACACTTTACCAAATGCTTCAGGCATACAGTATTTCACGTGTAAGTGGATTACAAATCGACTTCTTAATACTGCCTTGCCTCCCTTCTGTATTCTGGCACTTCTGAAGTGATAATGGAGAGAATTAGAGTACACTTTATCTTGGCAGCGTGTTGGCCAGGCCTGTACTGTCAGAACCTGTCGACAGAAGCGGCACTCACGCCCTCAAGCAGCTCGATGTCTGTTCAAGGCTCTCTACAAAACAAGCTGACAGCAACGTTAGGATGGGCAATCCTGTCAAACTCTTGGGGAGGGTTTGGATAAAGCGATAGCAGCTGTTAAGGCGTTCCCTTCCTCCTTGCAGGTCTGAGCTTATATCTCCTTGCATGTGCCTCTGGCCTTAACATCTTCCTTTTCACGATGTTTATTTAATTTGTGGGCTTCACCTGGAGGTTTCCACAGAGATAATCACAGTGAACTTTGTGTAAACCTTTGGATTTTTACATCAACATGCTTTTGTGAAAATGCAACGTGCATGAAAGCTTTTGAAGTTTGAAAAACATTGAGGGGAAAGTGGCCTTTAGCAACACTCACATCTTTCTAAAAGTATACCTGAAAGACACACTGAAAGAACACATTATTTTAGTTCAAATCTCCATGCTAATTTTGTGTATGTGCAGTATTTGTAATTAAACATCTATAAATGATTACAAATGAATAGCCCCTTGCATAAACTGGCATTGCTGCCTAACAGCTATTACACACAAGACTGGGGAAAGTGCTTTTGAAAGTGGGAAAGTCCCTCTTAGATTACATCCCATTTACAATTATATCAGTGGATTTATCAAGGGGCGTTTAAACCACAGGGAGTTTTGAAGTAATCTGTTGATGTTTCACCCACTTCAATTCTACAAACCATGAGAAATAGCATGTTTGCGGCCTCTCTGCTTTGTCCAAACCCATCTCAATAAGCTGTGGTCTTCCACCCAGCTGCCCAGAACGTTGCTCTCTTGCTCCCAACATTCTTCTGACTCCACCTTGTGTTTCCTAAACTGGGTAGCTTTAAATTGAGTGGGATGGTGAGAGCTAATGCATTTCTTTGCAAGGCCAAGGATCTTGACACTTTATCTACACATTCAAATCATTTGCAAAGGAAATAGTTTTCCGTTTTTGGTTGTGTCTCAATGTGGCATTTACCACATGTCTGTCTTACTGTATATTTGGAACACCAAGTACAGTTCTCAATGTCACGACATAGTGTGACAACCTTTTCCAAACAGTTGACACTAACAATCCCTGAGCTTCTCACTGCTTGTTCTGGAAGTTTTAATCTTGAGGTTACAGCAGGCTTCAAGAACCTTTTAATCCCTTTTTTATTTGTTTTCTGACACATTGACATTTTATTTAAAGCTGCAATAATGAATATTTTTATATCGACAAAAGTCTACGTATAAAAATGACTTGGTGTAATGGGAAAGGTGTCGCTTGTGCTGGCTCACAGAGAATTATCACCCATCTTCGCAGTTCTGCTTATGACTTGAGTCTTTTAGCATCTTTCAGCTCATTGTTTTGGTTTCAGGGCCCACAGCTATGTTTTGATTCACTCTCACTGCTCTCGTCATTTTTTGAAAAATGTTTTCAGGTCAATTGTAAATAAACTGTTTGCTAGCTATCCAGCACACAAACAAAAAACTAGCATTTAGGATTGGCCTCTAATAAGCTAGATATTTCCCTTAAAGAAACCAGAAGCTAAAATTACAGTGAACATTGCACTTGTATCAGGTGGCCAGAAAAAGTCCAAATGGATGTTAATTTTGGTGCATATCTGCTGGATGTGTTAATAATTAGCAGTTTGCAAAGTTTTTCATTAACATTAACTTTATAGACATTAAATGTCAGTTTTGTGTTCACAGCTTGCTTTGCACTAGCGGCCAAAAGAATCGGCTAAAACTTGTTTAAAGAACAACTTAACATCCTTCACAAATTGAAAAATTGTATTCAAAAACTGACCTACAACCGTGTTGGTGGACAAGAAAGCAAATACAACTTCCACCACCATCAACCAGCTATGGAACGACCAATGTTGTCATACCATCTAATAATCTGATGTTGTTCTTGTCTGCAGGCTACAACCCCTTCCTACCCTGTGGTGGTCAAGATGGGGCACGCCCACGCTGGTATGGGAAAGGTGAGTCTTTGTCGCAACCAAAAGTTTAAACCCCAGACTTTAAAATTAACACTTAAGTTTGAAATCTAACCCTGATATTAGATGTAAGCAAGGTACACTCCCCTCCAAAAGTATTGGAACAGCGAGGCCAATTCCTTTATTTTTGCTGTAGACTGAAAACATTTGGGTTTGACATCAAAAGATGAATATGAGACAAGAGA
>JBBPCS010030443.1:0-22628 GCA_037974645.1 Hollardia meadi
TATATATGTATATATATGTATATGTATATATATATATATGTATATATATGTATATATATATATGTGTATATATATGTATATATGTATATATATATATTGTATTTTGAAAACTTGTTTTGTTTGAAATATGATAAATTTGGGGATGAATTTTGGGGGATATGACATAATTGGTATTAAAAAAGACAAAGCAATCCTGCCATAGTCTTTTTTCTTTTACCATGTAGTTGATGAAGATTTTTTGACCGGGGTGTATTTATGAATGTCACTTGGTACAGTTAATTTACCCTCATTAGGAATACTGAATGAAATTTACCATTGAATTATTTCCACTTATTTAAAAAAAAAAAAATCCAACTTACTAAAATGTTTTCACCACCAGTGCTTGATGATTTCTAACAGCCATGGAGCCCAATGGCAGACAGGAATAAACTATATTATATAGGTTCAGATTTACCCTTTAAAATGAGAATAATCTTATCAAAGAAAACGCAGACAAAACTAAAAAATCTGACCACGTGTTGAGATTCAAAACCTGTCCCTAGCGTCCTTCCATGGCTAGTCAGCTTTTTCATTTTTGTTGGACCCGTTCTGAGCGGGACTCAGAACGGCAAATAGACAAAACACTAGCATTTTACCCCTATCGTATATTTAGGTTTGCAGTTTCTAGTGCTGCCTAACAAAGACATTTCTTTGTCTAGGTCGAGCATCGGCCTCACCTTCCCTCGACGTCCTCATCACCCTCCTCACTCTGGGAGCCAGCGGTTACAAGAAACTCCTGTCAGAAAGGAAGGTGAGAACATGCACACACCACTGTATAATTTACATAAAAACACTGCAGTAGTGTCAGTCTGAATGTTTCTATTTGTGCTGTGTCAACATCTTTCCCCTGAAGGAGAAAAAAACAGCATACTGTACATTAGTTGTATTGTGCCTACAGCTTTCCTGCATTTTGACTGAGGAATGAGACTCGGACGAGTCGTGAGCTTTGTAGAAGTAGGAGTAAGACATAGCCAGATAAAATCGATCCAGAAGTTTCAGAAAACATCCCCCTGGTGGCTGTCTGAGTTGCTCACAATGCAGCATCCCCCTCTTCAAACAGTCAGCACTGCAGCACTCATCCCTCAGTACTGTTCTATAAATGTACTGAAGTAACTGATGACGCTCAGGAAGGTTCAGAAATAAGTGACTCCTCTTTAATCTTCCAAAGGTGGAGGAAGACATTTTAAAGAAGGGATTTTCATTCTTTTATTTGTCTTTTTCTTACATAATCACAAACTAGACCTAAACTCTGCAGCAGAAATATACTTCTAGGAAACTCCTGGGGCCTCTTGTATGACCCAATGCCATCAGGCCTCATTGATTTCTGTTGGTCCACATTGTAAATAATTCATGTACAGGAGCAGTTTTCCATATTGTCTGCTGAGCTGAGTGATTTCCTCACATCCCCCTCCCCAGGGTCAAAAGCTGTAAATAATTCACACATTTCATCTGATTAATTTTAGAAAATGTCTAGGTATTGAAAAGATCCAGCAGATGATGTGTTGATTTTGGTAAGGATGGGCCTTACACACACACACACACACATACATACACACACACTTATTGTCTGCAGAGTCGTCGCCATGCACTCTGTCCACCACTTGCACCCTTCCTCTCTAGCGATGAAGTCACCCATTGTTACAGGAGAACAAGGGACACTTGGAGACACTTGACATCATTGCTGTTTGTGTTTGAGTCATGACAAGCATCCTTCTTGAGGCTTTCAATTTAGGACAGTATGAGTCAGCAGAGTACACACACACACTCTACACTGGGGAATTTGGCGCCAGCAGCCAACAACACAAACACTGCGATTTGTTGTTGTGCAGCCTCCCCACCTAAACCGGGGCGTGTCCAAGACTCCACCGGCCCTCAATCAGTCTCGTCATCATATTTTAAACATGCGGAGGTTAAAATCTCAGAATAAAAAAGCCTGTTAACTCCTCTCCTGCCCCTCTTAATTGATCCCAGAGGTGAGTTAAGTCAGAGAGGAAGTGGACACATTGCTTGTGTTGAAGCTTGGAGGGAAACACACACAGAAAAGAGTAAAGGGGGGAAGAGGAGGGCGGGGTAAATCTGCTTGTTTTGCAATAAAACCAAGCCTGCAGCTACTAAAATAAAGCTGTGGCAGAGTTGGAAAGGAGCGTTGTGCTGCTATTTATAGTTCTATCGTGGCC
The DNA here is from genome assembly GCA_037974645.1 of Hollardia meadi. Classification (NCBI taxonomy): domain Eukaryota; kingdom Metazoa; phylum Chordata; class Actinopteri; order Tetraodontiformes; family Triacanthodidae; genus Hollardia; species Hollardia meadi. The sequence continues at coordinate 2,217 of JBBPCS010030443.1, forward strand.
CCTGCTCCCTCTAGTTCTTTTTCTCCATGCCTCTTCTCTGTTTCTGCATGTTCTGCAGGACATTTATTCATTTCTGGTTCAGGAGCTGAAGAGTCTGGCCTCTGCACACGGGGAAAGATTGCTCCAGACCCCACATAACCCTATTTCACTGGGTAAGCTCAACGGTCTGGCTACAGACTGGCTTATTTTAAGTGTTATGGAGCCATAGATTTCTTTAATCTTGGATATTTAATGTAATCATCTTCTCCAGCCATGTCTCTGGATGGTCTCCAGGCCGAGAGCGACAAGGCCGTGACTCACCTGGGCTCCATGTTGTTCACTCGGCAAGTGTCGGGAGCCAGGTATGAAAACTTGAAAAGGGAGTGGCCACAATCTAATAATAATAATAATAAAAATAATAATAATAATAATAATAATCTTTTGTTGTAAAGCACTTTGAGCTGTATTTGTTTGTATGAAAGGTGCTATATAAATAAAGATTACAAGCACCAAGTGTTTCACATAAAAAGACATCAAGTGGACATAAAAACAGTGATAGAGAATGTAAACTTGATAATAAAACGGAATGTCAAAAAAATAATGCAAAATAAGATGGAGAATAAAAACGTAAAAGCTAAAAACCATGATAAAAATAGACAGATGGAAATTAAAGCAACTGAGTAATGATATTTAAAATGAGGTTAAAAATGGCATACATGGAATGCGTAAAATGGAGTTAAAAAAAAACCAACGGCATATTAAAAGCGAAGCAACAGTGCAGACGTGAGGCGCAAACAGGTTTCAAGCCTGTATCTGGAAATTTATAGCTAGTTAAATGCTAAAGTGAAGAGGTAAGTTTTTAGCCTTCTTTTAAAAATATTTAGCTGCTTCTCTGATATCTATAGGCGGTGTGTTCCAAAGCTTTGTGCCGTAACTGAAAAAAGCTGCATCCCCAATTTTCTCTTGGCTTTTGCTGGGAACTTCCAATAAATCTTGCCTGAAAGTACAAACATGGAGAGGGGAAGGAAAACCAGAGGTGTCACAAAAGTCTAAAATGGGTTTTGTGTTGCCAAACAGAATGCAGAGTGGAAATCGGTAATCGGCCTGATGGATCTGCTGAATATGGTGAAGCAGAAGCTACTTTAGTTGATTAGACTGCCCGTCCTGTCAGGGTCTGCCTCCTAATTTAACAGGATGTTTCCATTACGATGCACAGCAGCACTGTGATGCTGCTTTAACAGCTATGTCCTCGCTCCCTTCGCGGCAAAGAGGAGGATTTGTCAATTCATTGTTTTCTTCTGCCTCAGTCAGGGGACTAATTTTGTTTTTCCATTTTTCCCTTTTTGACCAAGCATGGGAGCCCATGTAAATATTTTAAAATATCCCGAATGAATAATTTATTTGGGTCATTCTGTCATTCTTGTTTTGTGTTGTCCAGACTTTAATGCATTCATGGTTCAGTTGCATTAAAAAGGGAATAGACTCCACATTTCCTTCCTGCCTCTTAATTTTTCCAACATGAGATGCATTAAGTGTATGCTCCAAAACACTCATTAATCTTTATAATTTATAGCAGTGTATGATACACGTTTAATAAAGTATTTTCAGTGTTAACCATGAAACTCTTTGAGGGAGCTGGCTTTTTTTCAACAATGAGCTTTTCTTCCTCATCAGCAAAACGGATTAATGGAGATCTAAATCTTATTACAATGCATTTCTGTACAATAATGGTCTCTTATGCACAATATCCTAATAGCTAGCCAGAAATTGATTCCACATTAAAGTGAGTCTAAACTGTGCTGACAGTGGTGATATGTATTGCTTATATTATTGCAGAATTTGACTCTTTGAAACTTAAAGGTTTAATATTTTCTCACTCTGAAAACACTCAGATTTGTATTATGTTGATAATGAAGCGGTCTCTCATTTCTCCTTTTTTTTCCTTTTTAAATAATCAAGTTTGTAAAGGAATTTACTTTTTTGAATGAAACTTTTGCAAGGAACACAATTAGCAGCAGCGACCTTATATGGTAAATCTTTTTTTGGTAGAGTTGTGACTTGCTAATTGCTAGTGGCTACTTGGCTAGATCGGATGCTATTAACCTGAGATAAAAACGACCGCCATTAAAGAAATGTTTGTCAAGTAAATGGCTTGTTTTAGCTAGGTCATATTTAATGAAGAAAATTATAAATTCTAGTATTTTCCTTGCATGTTAACTAGTCACCACTGCATACATCATCCTTGCTTTTCACCCTTGTTTCTAGGGTAATACCACTGGGCAAGGAGCAGAATATAGGCGGACACACGTTCCGCGGCTTCATGTCGCACTCTGAGGCATACCCCTGTCCTTACGTCAATGCTGCCTCAGCCGTGGGCATCACTCGTGAAGATGTGACACTTTGCATCAAGCGGCTCGACAAGTGCCTGAAGACCCTGAAGAAAGAGGGGAACGCTGGGAAATGTAGCTCCCCCTTACTAGCGTCGTGCCAGGAGGACGCTACAGGGGAAATGACTGAGCTGAAATAAAAACTTCTTAATGGGTGAAGCAGACACAGTGAATTCTGTTTCCTTTGAGCCCCCTCCTCCCTCTTCACTTGATTTGAATGAGTATGTCTTGAATGGCAGTTGCTGATGGATTCTCAATCCGGACATTGACTTGAGTTCTGCAACAGCAGCTGATGAGACAGTGTGTGTTACAAACAAAAATAACACAAGCTGATGTCACTGACGAATTCCCTCCATTGTGAAAGTGTGCTAATTACTTAATGTGGTAAAGACACAAGCTGAATACAAATGCTTCTCTGAAGCATCAAAGACTGTTGCATTGCTGTGTGTATAGCTAATGGATCCACCATTGGCTTTTACTCAAGCCTCTGCAGGACAAAATACTCTATAAATTATTGAGTCTTTCAGTTTGAAAACAATGCTGGAAATCTGTGCTGGGAATACATTAGGATCTTCCACTCACTGCTGGATGAAGCGATACAGCTTTATAATTTAATGTATTGTGCCATGTCTTCTGCACTATGTTGTAATGTGATACAAATGCTGTAGAGCCATTAACTCCAGTGTATCGAACTGGCACATTGACTCTCAGCCTGAACAGATCACAAGGAACAGATAATCAATGAAACGCAAACATGGATCACTTCTGTGTTCACTGTTGGTCTCAGTGAGAACCTGCACTGTATGATAATGTAGTTAACTGTTTGGATTTCATCAGGGGATTTGATCTTTAATCACACGTCTTTCTCTGTTTGCACATTTCCGAGGTTTTCCCCCTGCTCTCCAATCTCACTCATTAGGAAGCAGAGCTTGTAGCGCCACGAGGCCTAAAAATAGACTCCTGCTAAAGCTTCACTGACTGATGACTAATCTATATTTCGATACTGCGCTGTCAAAGTTCTTCCCCGTGTCCTCCCCTTCATCTGCATGCGGATTATCGAGGTCGATTGCTCTTTGCAAAGCTTGGAGCGTGTGAAGCAGATTCCGCCTCATGTTGTACAGCTCAAACACTCCTGCATGGAACAGGAACTGTGAGTACCAGCTGTTGTAGTTGCTGCATCCGTGCTGGGCCCAGGAGTAGCACTGTACAGTCAGCACATGTCGTTTTGGGTTTGTTTGTTTTTTTCAACTGCAGTTAGTAACGCAGGTCTGAACAGCAGGGTTAGAAAGTGGGCTGGTGTTAGACAGATTAAGGGTGCTGTATCAGCGCACTTTCACTGTTCCCAAGCTGTACGGAACTGTTGTTGGTTTCTTTTGCACCGGCAAGTGTTGCACCTCAGCGTCAGTCAGAATAAGGAAAGCTGGAAGCTGCCTGCCTCCTAAATTTTGTTTTCCTGCCCAGAGAAGAGTCAAAACCTCGATTTTTGTCTTTCTCTTCTCTCTCTGTTCGACTTTTGCTGATGTTGCAGAGATGCTGTGAGGATTGAGTCAGACTGGCCAGTTTTAAAGGACCCCCACCCCCATTGATCAAGTTTGCTGCAGTCTGTAAACCAGAAAAAGGGGCTGCCACTGAGAGTGTCACAATTTTTTATGCAATACAATTATCAGTGTGACTGTGTGAAGCGTTCTCAATCTTTCCCTTAAACCCAAATGGTTGTTTGCCTTCATCCCTCCTCACCAAAGTAGATGCCTTTAAAAGTGTTCCTTGTGAATCTGCGCTTTCAATCATAAGTCTTAAGTACCCCAGGTTTGTCGCTGGGTGACAAATGGCCCTTCATTCTTGACTCGCAGCAGTTGCCAGGTAGATTTCAGTCGTGATGGAGTGCCACAGTGGCAAAAACAAGGCTGAAGATTAACAGTCAGTTCCCAGAATTTACTAAACTGGCAACAACTGGTTCCTGTAAGGATGTTCCACATGGTGGGTTTATAGGGACCGACCTGTTGGCCCTCTCAGCTTCAGAGTTTAATGATAATATTGACCTGGTCCTGTTTGTATCCTGTCCTGTTGTATCTTACAAATCTTAAGTCTGTAAAAACATTTAATTGTTTTTTTTTCTTTCTATTAAAGTTCAATTTATTTGTATAAAATTCCTCATGTCAAATTACAACAATCCTACTATATTTATGATATAAAAGAGATGAAGAGAAAATTGACTGAAATGGAAACAGAAAAAAACAAACAAACTGGAGAATAAAGCACCAAATTGACAAGTGCAGACGATAATCAATGCCAGCCTTGTTAAAGATAAAACAAATATCTAAGTTTGATGAAATTGTCTTGTTTAAACCTAAAAAGAAAACCTGAAAGACATGATGCAAATAGCAAAAGATTTGGTCCGTATCTGTACTGTACTGGACTGCGTTTCATATTTTCTTGCATGATAAACACTGATGATTAAAGAACTTTAGCATTTAATGAAATGGCTCAAAGAAGCCTTTAAAATATTCTGGTGTGCAGATGATCAACAACTGGAAAGGTTTTATTTTGAAGTCTCAAAAGCCTGTAAAAGAAGCCAGATGATTTATTTAGTATTTATTCTTTTTCTTCCATGTTGTTCAGTAAATTTGCTGTCACTGATCTATGAAATTTGTTGACTCATTTTTGTAGCATTATTTTTTAAAGTGTATGCTGCATTCTCGGCTGTGCAGATATTCATGGCTCAATATTTAAAAATGAATTGTTGCATTTGTGAGGAGTAAAAATGAAGGATTCCTCTTCTAGCAGTTTGATAAAAACGGTTCCCTACCTTATGTTGATGCACGCGCTTTTGGACATATAGCCCAATGCTTATACATACTTATGCAACCACCCAGTCATTGTGTTCAGTTAGTCACCACCACAGAGGCGCTGTCCGCGGTGCTGCAGTCACCCACCTCTCTGATGGAGGATGAGGAGCTACTGTACAGCTTTATATGTTATGTTAAAATGTAACCAGATGTCACTTTCTGGCGTCTCAGACAAACGCTTTGGCCTCATAAAGAGACTTCCATATGATGCATTTGATTCTAAACGAGATATGAGTCCAACAACACTGACGTCATTCGACATTTACACCGATCAGCCACAACATTAAAACCACTGACCGTTGAAATCAATAACATTGATCATCTCGCTACAGCGCAATAGCAGAATACACAAACCATCTGCCCAAACACCCTTGCAGATCCAGCCCCCCCCCCCCCCCCCATGGCACCAGCACACCCTGATGACATTGGTCCCCCAGCAGGACTATACATGCTGCCACACAACAAAAACTGCTCAGGAAGAGCCCGAGGAACGTGACACCTGGCCTCTAATTCTGATTGAGCTACATGGGACGTGCCTGATGTGCTGTTGGTATGTGGGGGTTTACTTTGTCTGAAACAATGTTTGGGTGGGTCTTATGGGTCAAAGAACATCCACATGAATACCAGGACCCAGGGTTTTCCACTACAACATTGTACTGTAGCCATGATCAATGTCATTCACTTCATCTGTCAGTGGTTTTAATGTTGTGGCTGATCGATGTATGTTGGATATCTATAAAAACAAGGTATATTCTCTGCCACCTATTTAAAAAAAACAGCAATATCTGCATGCTTTGAAGTGCACATGAAGCGTTCAGGTTCATCCTAGCCTCATGCAGCGATGCCTTTATGTTTTTTTCTGCTGTTTAACCGCCAGTCACCCGACTGGAGCTCTGACTTCATACATAATTAAAGTGGACGGAGCTGCGGCTTGATTCGCTGATGTCAGGGAGCCAGTGCAGCATTTCATGGTGCAGGGTGTAAACGCGCGCTGCCGCCCGCCTCAATTCGGTCCTCTCGGCAGAAGCTCACACATGCGAGCCCGGCAAGAAAGATGCTGCCAGCTCTCAAGATTTGGGCTTTGCTGTCTGTGTCGCTCACCATCCTGTCACAGCCGGGCCATTTCAAGAAGGCTTGGCGGTGTCCTTCAACATGCAGCTGCTCCAGGGAGTCCATCATTTGCGTCGGGTCCAACTATGTCCCGAGGATTAGCCCCAACGACATCACTTCATTGTGAGTAGCCTCTATATGTGATTTCTTTTTTCTTTTTTACTAAACGATATATACAAAGCATGCAGCAATAGGCTCATTAAGTTTTGTCCCTGGCTGTATTTTTATAATGTGCACCATCTGAACAGGAACTGATGTTGCAGCTCCTCTCCACCTTCTCTGATTCATCACTTGTCAGTGTTTTATTTGCCTCGCTAGCTTTATGTTCATCCTTTCTGCCTCCTCCTTTCAGGAGCATCATCAACGGGACTTTCTCCGAGGTCAAAGAGGCGATGTTTGCCCACATGCCATCTCTCCAGCTCCTGTAAGAGCACTTCAGCTGCATGCCATTCTTCTGCATGAGATTATAATACATTAAAGGGTGATAAATTGTACTAAATGATAAGATTGTAACAAAAGCTCCTATTAGGACATAACTATGAAGCCAGGAAACTTATTTCAAATGACTTTCAGAACTTAAATATGTTTTTAATGCGGGTGTTTAACATGACAAATGCAGCAGACTGTGCGGCCTAATAGTGGTTGAGAGCTGCAATACACAGAAATAGTAAACTTTAGTCTCAACATGTAATGTAGCAAGAACGCATTAAGTATTTTATGCTATTGAAGCACATACATGCCTGCTGACTTTCTGTTGAGCGTTACTTTAATCCAGATACAGTAAAGCATCTTTTATGTCTATTTGGTGTGTAGCACAGAAGGTTTTAAAAGAGCTGGACGCCTGGAAGTAAATACCAGAAATGTCGTGTGCATCATCTTGAGCTGTCGGTGCAGTCCCATACAGTATTGCACTTAGCAAAGGCCATCAATCTGCTTCGCCGGCCAGCATAAACAAAAGACGTGGCAGATTAAGAGCACTTAATTCAAAAAGCGCATTTGAATGTAATCAAGGTTCATTTATTTTTCATTTTACAAGACTGGATTGCACAATGAGATTTAAGTTGAAGCCACTTCATATATACAAATATTTAAATTGGGATAATGATCAAATAAAACAATGCAGTTGCAGATACTAAGTTGTGGGGCAGCATATGCTTTACATATACACACATACACCCAGAAAGTTGTGGTAAAAGTGCTGCCCCACAGCATAGTATTAGCTTGAATCTGAATAATTTTACAAGCTGATTGTCTTTTATGCACATTTAGGTATCTGCAGTTCACTCCTCTGTGTGACTGGGAACACTACAGCTTGTTTAGTCTGATGCGTTTGTCTTTTTCTTACCACCGTGTGCTGAAATGACGATAGAGGCCATAAAATATGGTGATATAATTACTCGTCCCACTCTTGACTTCATGTTTGATGGCATTAAGAATGAGTCCCAGAGCATTTGCCTCTATTTTAGTCACTGAAATGACTTTCACAATCATCTCTGTCATATCAATATCTGTTCCATCATGTTTGCATCCATTAATGTGTGGTTAATTATTCCTAACAGGCTTTTGAATTCCAATTCTCTCACAACTGTAAGGGATGATGCATTCTCAGGCCTTCCGCATCTGGAGTATTTGTAAGTTTTTCCTCATCAAAGTAGCAGTTAATTTAATCAGATTTAACTTGATAAAATTTAATGTAACAGAGTAAAATAGACTTCTAGGTGTGTTATGGACATGTGGCTGGATGGTGGTTTTTCGGAAAGTTAATGTGACAGGAAAGTCTTGATCATATGCCCTCTAGTGGATCACCTCATTTTTCAAAAAAACAATTAATTAAACAAATTAAAAAATCCATGTCAATATTGTGGCTGGCATTTTTTGGAATTTATTACAATCCACAATCCTTGTACTGAAATTTTACAATATATATTTTATGAGGTAAATTAATAAAGGCCAAAATACATGCACATATCCTGACCAAAACTTGTAAATAAAAAAACAAAACATTTTAATCTAACGTTAACTTGAATAATAAAAATAATTGAAGGAACTTATCAAGTGATGTGGGAGCAGTTTCATTGCTGTTCAAATAATATAGGTATTTAGTATTTCATCAGATTTTGCAGAACATTTAGTTGTACTTTTTTAAAACGGCACAAATTTCACCAGATGATTTTTCCTGAGACTGGAATACCACTAGGGAAAGGGTGGCATGATCACTTTCCATCCAGCCATATTTCTTATGCATAATGACTTTATTTTTATGACACTTTTAGTCATTATATGTTGGCAGTACCACAAGTTTATCACTAAATCCATGCTTTTATTTTTATCTTCCACAGGTTCATTGAGAGTAATAAGATAGAGACTGCATCCAAATATGCCTTCAGAGGACTCAGGGACTTGACTCACTTGTATGTTCCAACCTGTTAAAACGTCCATTTTTAAAAATATTTATTTGCTGATGGTCACCCTTGAGACAAAATTTTTATGTCAGAGTTGTCCAGACATAATTTTGACTTCTGCGCGATATATGTAAATCATGTTTTTCTGATTTCTTGCAACGCAATTATGATATTCATAATAGTTGCTCTTTTTTGCATTCATTCATTGCTGTTTCTAGGTCTTTGGCAAACAATAACATTAAATTCTTGCCCAGGGACCTTTTCATTGACTTGGACTCACTGATAGAGCTGTAAGTTTGTCACTCAGTTACATGTGTTGCAAAAATAGTGTCCTGTCCTTCGAATGTTGTCCTTGTTGGCACATTATGTTCAGAAATCTGCTTTCTCTGCCTTAAGGTGACTTCTAGATTGTCTACTTTGTTGTGCAATGACATATAGTACGTCTCTACTGCAGGGACCTACGAGGCAATGCCTTTGAGTGCGACTGCCTTGCCAAGTGGCTGATGACGTGGCTGAAGAACACCAATGCCACAGTGTCAGATGTAGTGTGTGCCGGACCGGAGGACATGAAGGACAAGCGCCTGAATGATCTGACCAGCCTGCAAAACGATTGCATCTCAACCGGTGAGTAAAACCTGAGCCAGCTGGTCTTGTCTCTTTTCACCGGCAACAGTGCAATCAGTGTAAAAAAAAGTCTTGTTTTTTTCAGTTTATCCTCTTAAAGTGGCTTTGATTTTAGAGCTTTGTTTGCAGAAAATTTCAATTCAGAATGTGCTTTTCTGCAGATTTCATCCTGCATCAGTCCGTGGCATCTGAGTCTCTGTCTGTTGACACATTCGGCTTCAAGAATGATGTCTACGTGACTATTGCTGCTCCCAGCACAGACAGCTGCATGGTTTTCCAATGGGACCACATAGAAATGAACTTCAGGACTTATGATAATATCACAGGTACAACAATGCCTTGGCAAACTGTCTCAGAATAACCTGGTTGAATTTTGTGCTCATCTATTTATTTCCTTTTTTCTGGCCTCCTAGGTCAGTCCATTGTGGGGTGCAAGCCTGTTGTCATCCAGGACCAGGTGTTTGTCATCGTGGCTCAGCTCTTTGGTGGTTCTCACATCTACAAGTTTGATGAGGACCAAAGCAGGTTCAGCAAGTTCCAGAACATTGAGGTGTCCAAGATCTCCAAGCCCAATGACATTGAGGCATTTCAGATTGGTTCTGACTGGTTCTTTGTGATTGCAGACAGCTCGAAAGCGGGCCTGTCCACCCTCTATAAGTGGAACGATAAGGGCTTTTATTCATACCAGTCCCTGCATGAGTGGTACCGCGACACAGATGCAGAGTTCTTGGACTTGGATGGGAAGGCCCACCTTATCTTGGCAAGCCGCTCACAGGTGCCTGTGATCTACCAGTGGAGCCGGAGCAACCAGAAGTTTGTCCTGCAGGGTGAGATCCCCAACATGGAGGACGTTGTAGCCGTAAAGCACTTCCGGATCAAGGAGGAACTCTACCTGGCTATGACGCGCTACATCGGTGACTCCAAAGTTCTACGTTGGGGTGCCAAACAGTTTGCAGAGATTCAGGCCTTGCCCTCACGCGGCTCCATGATTCTCCAGCCGTTCTCTTTCAAAGAACGTTACTACCTGGCCCTGGGAAGCGATTACACCTTCTCGCAGATCTACCTGTGGGATGACGACAGGAAGCTCTTTGACCGCTTCAAGGAGGTGTACATCCAGGCACCGCGCTCCTTTACCGTGGTTTCCACTGACCGCAGGGACTTCATCTTCACCTCTAGCTTCAAGGGCAACACGCAGATCTTTGAGCACATCATCATTGACTTGAGCTTGTGAGGGGCTGTGCCTTATTGCCCGTCCTGCAATCGAACGTCTTCCACTAAAAAGATGAATTTGTGAAGGGAAAAGAAAGGGCCAGAACAGACTAAATAAACTGGTAAATATTGACTCCTACAAAGCTTTCTGTCACAAATAAGAGCTGGGTCAAGTAGTGTTTGGAATCCTTTTGGCCTCTTAAGTTGTCCAGACTATTTCTCAATGGCCTTGTCCTATTATCTGTTCTCATGGCCTCTCAGACTTTCAGAGATACTACCATTTCACAAAGAGTGTGAGGGAGAGTCAAGAGGTTGGAGAGATCTACAAGGCAGCTGGTAACTCTCCGAAAAATCCAGTGGACATTCCTGAAGGTGGAAAGATTTGATCTATTTGGATGTATTGATTTCCGTTTAATAACCCCTGTGCTAGTGTTTTTATACCCCAAAAAATATACAAAAGGACCTGAGAAAAAGATAATTTTACTACTGACGGTGTAACAGGTGTGGTTGCCACTTACCTCATGCCCTCTTACCCTATGGTAGGCTAATGTACAGTATGTTGCCTTATCAGCACTGGGGTTCTGTGTTCTGATGGGCCCACAGTGCCTCCCTCTGGCCATGATAAAGTATCACACCCCTGTGCTTTTATCCATACAGGGAATGTCTTTGAAAGCACAAACCTTTAATTATCGTAGCTGAGACCCCAGCCCTTAGACTGTAGTTGTTAAGTAGAAAATGTTACTGTGGGTGCTAAATATTATATTGTGTATAGTGAAACATGAAGAAGTGTTTTGTTGTTTTAGGAGGAGAAATATTTAGTACTGGATATAGCTAATGCCTTTTTCGACAAACATATATGAATGGAAAATTCCCATTTATTGGTAGACAACCTTTTAGTTCAGAGGAGCTATAAGTGGCAAATCAGATAGAAGCTCTTTTTATCCATTTAGTGGAAAGAACCCGTGTTTAGGTGTTGTCAGGGAAATTTAAACCTACTTACATTTTTGAAAAAAATAACCACATTTGTTGAACTACGTAACTTTTCTTTTTTGGCTATAAATAAAAAGGCTCCTTGCAGCAGAAGTCAGTGCACTCAGATACATAAATTTGATTAAAGGGACATAATTTGTCCAAAATTGAAGGAAACAAAATGCTCATGTAAATATATCCGCTCAAAGTGAGGGGCTTTTTTCAGTCTGTCTTTCTGTTCTTTGAAAAATACTGAATGTTGACTTACAACCAATATGTACAAAAAACATCTTTGCACTTACTTAAAAAAACAAAAAACGTTACTGCAGCTTGCAAGAGCATGACATTCAAAAAAGGGTGTTTGCCAAATTCCTTTTAGATTAACCTAAACTCAGAAGTCTAAAAGTGCTTCTAATCATTAATGAATGGTATTGCAATGAAAAAAACCATAATGGAAGATGCAGGCAATAAAACATGCAGATTCTTTTGTACGATTTTGTTTTGAGCATATTGAATGTTATTCTCAAAATAAACTGTAAATTTCGTCAGCTAAGTATCACAATAAATGCGTATGTAAGTGTGTTTTATCCGTCATTGATCATTTGGATTGTAGCATTAGCAAAATCAGTCACAGTTCATTTTCTTCTTTCTAAGAATCATGAATTACTTTGTCACAGCAAGAACACACAATGTTTCTTTCATAGGTTGACCGATCGATGGATTTTCAAACGCCAATATAGTACCAGTAATTTGTAGCAGGAAAAGGCTGATGAATCGGCCGATATTAAGAATTTGACACTGTCGGGAATAAACAATGTTCGATTTTATTAGAAACTGGATAGATGTTGGACTCAACAACCTAAACAAACAAATAAATCTGGACCACAGAAAATCAAACTCAACATAATAAATACCATACATATAAATCTGAAACCCAACATCCAAACCAAAGTAATTAATAAACAAAACTGGAACTGGTGGGAGTGATTTTAATTTTTTTAGCTATTATTTTCCTTCAAAGTCAATAATTCCAGTTGAGAAGTTGACTGGTTGAGCCAAATTTCCGCAGATACCGACATTTTATACAACATCCTAGTGTCACGTACCTCTAGTTTTTTTTACTGTCTGAACAAACAAAACTGGGATCCTAAAGCTGCCACAATCAATATTTCTATTTTGTTGTATCAAATGAGCACCAAACTGCAGACTTTTAACAACACACAATATGTCACCATCCTCCATGCTGCAATTCAAGTTTCACACCATATTATGCCACAATGCAAAGAAGGACTGTAAAAAAAAAAAAATGTTTGGGGTTATTAAGATGACACCTTCATTTGTTGGCCGCCTCCCAAAGGCTCCACAATATTTTTTAGCTTCCTTTTTAATTAATTAATTGATGGGACTTATATAGCGCTTTTCTGAACACTCAAAGACGCTTTATATGAAATGCAAGAACAAATACAAATACAAAATACAGAATACAAAATACTCAAAGACACTTGCATTAAAAAAAAATACAAATACAAAGTACAGAAATACAAATACAACATTTAGAGGTTATGACAGTTCAGGTTTGGAGAAGCAGTGGGAGTCAGGTATTGTAGGCTTTTTTGAAAAGGTTGGTTTTGAGTTGAGTTTTAAATGAATGGAGTGAAATCAACTGAAAGTTATACTTAATCACAATACACACAATACTACTTTATACCATCATCACATGTACATGTGACATAATATGCCTTCGTCCAATAAAATTGCATGCTTCAGCATAAGAGAGCTGATGCCCTGGCAACCCGGCAGTCATATCCACATTGTGCATGCTTAGTTTGGCACTGTTGATAGTTTGACCGTCAGAAGGCCACAGCAGGAGGAGGAGCATCACACCATATCAAAATCACACAACTTTGGACTTCAAACCAGTATCAGAGAATAACTTCTGTCTTCTTAGGCCGGTTTCCGAAAACAACAGGTACCATCGTTGGATAAGGGAAGCGGTTGAGATCTGGAAACGGGCCCAGAGGACAGTAAACCGGGATGAGGGGCATACATGTTTTCTCACACCTCGGATGCTGTCCTTTTGAAGCTGTCGGACAACAGGGGGCATAGTCGCCCTACCAAACCTGTATAAATCAGCTGACAGGAAATGTCACAACAACATCACGTGACACTTCTGATGAAGACTGCAGAGTGACAGCAGTCGAAACATGTCAAGGTACGAAAAGTAACGCTAGTCTGTATATAAGTAATAACCTATATATCAAGTGTAGACTAAATGAACCTATTCGGGCATAAATATATTATAACCTATATAACCTTTATGTAAATAGGTTCCCCAAAGACCTGTATTTTTTTTTCTTTTTTCTTTTATCATTGTCTGCAGGTATTCAGGTATATAGGCCTACAGTCCCACAAACCTTCACCATTGAGGTTTAACAAGTGTATGAGAGAGGAAACTGGGGACAGAAAAAAGTCTGTCTGTTCGTAAAGCTTATCTAGAGCACACAGTAATAACTGCAAGCACTCAGATGAGCTTATCAACATTGTTATCAACTCATTTGGAGACCGATGGCATTTAGACTTTGGTGACTGGACAGTCAGAGGACGTTGTGCAAAGAGATTTCAGTAAGAAATTGTGAAAGGGGCATGTCCTGTGGAAACTCGACCTACCTCTCTCTGTCCAAGCTGTGGCTCTAAATGGGAGGAGCAAGAATGAAAGGGCACGAGTGAGAGAGGAGAGCCAGAAATGGGCCAGCTTTTTAAGTTTTGGTCTAAAATATTCATCCAACAGAGGACACATCCCCTCAACACTGTAAGTTAATTTTCGTACAATCTTCTAACATTATGACACGATCAGCGAGCTCACTTAAAAGAAGCACACTCATGTAGACCTACTCTTGTTCATAATCTGTTCTTGTGCTTATTTGATGTCATCATAATAATTGTTTACCTACAAAGACAGTATTTCATCCTATCTACTACAACAAAAAATTATTACAGAATTATTAGACATTTCACTGCTCTGCTTAATATTTATAGCTGAATTCTGGTTTCCAGCCTGAATGAGGAAGTTCAAAGTCCAAACATTCAGTGAGGGCAAGGTGTGGCTCTTTAACATGTCATACACCATGGTCTGGGTGAATACTCAATTCTGGTGCAAGGTGTCCATTAAATAAGGGATAATGTACAGCAAGCTGGTCATTATTGGGGGGAAAAACCTGAGAAGGTGATGCGGAGGCGTCTTGTATCATCCTGTTATTATCCAGCTCATTACATGGCTATATTAATTAAGCAAATTTGCGTTAGTTCAGGCAGGCCACAGAACTCAAGCTCAGCTCAGAATCCCAGTAAAATAAGATGATCTCAAAACCAGCCCACATCAGCTGATGGCTCAGCTGATTACCTTCTATGCATCAATTGGCAAATCTCATATAGGGGGCACTAAAAGCTGCTTTGACCTGCCCACTCTTCCTGCTTCCTCTGCAAGTCGCTTTGCAACCCACCTCCATCCCAGCTGCTCCTTTTTATGTTGTGTCTGACTTAATCAATGTAATTTCTGTTGTCATTGATGCCTGCTCTGTTCTCAACCCCGGAGCAGATGTTTCATGCTCTCTAAATAGATTAAAATTAATAGGAAAATCTTCCACAGTATTTCCTGATAGGGTAACAGAAAGCTAACTGGGTTTGCCGCAGCATGTCGCCAGACTGGACTGGACTTATTTCGATGGATTGATTTGATGAGACGCAGTCCTAAAGAGTTTCTGATCAGAACTGCGTCCATAGCAATGGTCTGTTATTCATAGCAGCAGTCTGCTATTCAGAAATAACAGACCGTAGAATGCAATCATTGACCAATTAGAAGAGAGTATTCACCAAAGTTGTGTAATAATTCCTGAAATTGGACACCTGCTAAGTCGTTCCATTGAAAGTGTCTGCTCACCATTCGTAATTCATGCGCTGGCTGCGGTCACCTCAATGCCAAAAAATTCTGAATATCAACACTGAGTGTCGTCCTTCAGTGCTTCATCCTCGCCACAGGATGGTTGCAGTAACACAACTTAAAGTTGAAAACTTGAAAATTTGTAGGCTGTCACAAAAGCGATCATCTCACATCCCATTCGCTATTGAACCCATCACTTCAGGCCACAGCTGACAGTAAACATGGCTTATCGTTTGTTCGTGAAAATCTTTATATTGATTTGGGGACAATGACATGGTTGGATAAGCTAGATAGTCTTGTGATGAAACATACTGTCAAATTATATTTACTGTTTGTCAATTGTAAGCAATGTTATTGATGTTGAATCTTGCTAGCATAATGTCAGGTCATACGAATGTCATGTAAAATACGTCAGCACTTTGTGTTTGTGAATCACGGCCATGGTGATAAATATCACCTCTAGTACAGCACTGTATGTAGCCATGCAAATAGTTTCTGAACATAATGTCACCAAATGTTGTAACGGTATGGTCATATCATATTTTTTTTCTTTTTTACAGGTACCCTGATGCCAAGAAATGAATTTCTTCACACAGATACAAGTGACAGCCCCCCCAAGAGAAACACATCCTATAGTAAAGTGTGTAATTAATAACAACCTCAACGAGCTCCAAAAATTATTGAAGGACAACAACATCAATCAAGCTTACCCATCCACAGAGTGTAATGACTATATAACCCCACTGATTGCTGCTGTTGTAAATCACAACAGAGATATTTGCACTTTCCTTTTGCGTCAAGGTGCAGACCCAAACAATGTTTCCCAAAATGGCTTGACACCTTTGCATTATGTCTCACTATCCATTGCACCACTTTTTTTTGTGGAGAAACTTCTTGAAGCAAAAGCTAATCCGAATGGATGGAATCTACAGCGCTTCACACCACTGCAAACTGCAGCCATCCATGGCAGGGACGATGCCTTGAAAATACTCATTTCTGCTGGTGCAATGGTAACATTGTTACCTATCACTGATCCCGAACAAGTTATTCACAATAAAAAAATATCTCAAATGATTCAAAACCGTGCATCAAAAGGAGATGAATTGTGCTCCACAATAAGATATTTTCTGGATATGGAAATTGCTGTACGAGTGAAAACACCTGAAGAAGTGTTCAAAACATTTGACAGTCACATGCTGTTGGAGGAACCTCAGACCCATTTGACCATGATTGAAATGCTCTTTACCGTTATTGGGAGAGTCAAGAAAAATATTGCCAGGGAAGTATCAAATGGCTGGAAATTTGAACACTTACATTGAAGGTGCAGTCAGTCGCTTTACGAATATTCCTAAGACAAATGTAAAGAGGGCAATTGATAGTTTACATGCA
Source organism: Hollardia meadi (assembly GCA_037974645.1). Taxonomy (NCBI): domain Eukaryota; kingdom Metazoa; phylum Chordata; class Actinopteri; order Tetraodontiformes; family Triacanthodidae; genus Hollardia; species Hollardia meadi. Next base: position 19,069 of record JBBPCS010030443.1, read on the forward strand.
GTTTTCTGTACAATGGAAGAGATACCAAATGAGCAAGCTCAGGCTATAACCCCGAAACTCCTGGAGCAGCTTTGCTCAAAAGAGAGACCTGATGTATGGGAGGCTGTTCTGAAAACGCTATATGTGATAACACAGAAAACAAAAGGCACCAATGGATGGGATCCCGACTTTGTTGAGAAATTATGCAAAACAGTTGCTCCTTTTGTAAAGGACCAACACTCCTCTGACATCGGAGTCTACACATACGGCATATTTGCAAACTTACTTTCAATAAAACATGCTGTTAACATCTTTACATCAGTGGGGATAACTTCAGTACCTGAGGACATACTGACATCTGCAGATTTGAAAATGAATGACAAGCTGAAAGAAGGGCTCAGACGACTGAAAAATCATTTCAGCACACCAAACTCAGAGTGTGACGACTATACACCCTTACCTGGATCCAAGACAAAGAAGAAAAAGAAGAAGAAAAAGAAGGAAAGGTCAGAAAAGCAAGAAGACCAAAGTGATGAAGTTCCCACTGTTGCAACTGATCTAAGAGCAGCTCCTATTGTGGATTCAACTTCACATGTTAAGCCATTCCACTTCAACACTACTGTATCATCAATTACACACAAATGGCCACAAATCAGCAAGAGGTGGAGAGAAAAATTTGAGAAGCTTCTGAGCACTGAAGAAAGTAAAGTAATCAGAATTGGGGGCATGATTTATGTGAATGATGCAGAATTCCGCATAGCAAAGGGAAGTGATGGTACAGAAGTCTTCCTGGGGCTGAGAGATGATGGCACTGAAGTTGCTATTAAGAGAATGTCTAAAACCAACTATCAAGAGCTGAAGAATGAGAAAGGATTTCTACGACTTCCAGAGCTTGATCATCCATCTATTGTACGATACGTTGACTCTGCAGAGGATCAGAACTTTGGATATCTTGCTCTTCAACTTTGTGAATACACCCTGGAAGAATATATCAGAAATCATGATGGTGGTCTGCTGAAAAAGAAACTTGACTATCAGGTTCTCGAGAGTTTAAGGGTGCTTCATTGTCAAAATCCTCCAATTCTCCACCGGGATCTCAAACCACAGAATGTTTTGATTGGTAAGACATGTTAAAAATATACTGAAATAATAGAATTCACAATCTGAAATTCAGAAAAAAAGCAACATTTGGATTTGCAATTATTATCAGTGATTTTATCTATGTGATTTGTCCTGCAGATGTTAATGGGAGGGCAAGATTGGCAGATTTTGGCATAAGTAGACAATTACTCAAAGGCCAAACAACTTATCGCACATGCAGTGCAGGAACAAAATGTTGGATGGCCAAGGAGACTTTAGCAGAAGAAGCTGTCATTCCATACAAGTCAAACACTGATATACAGGTCAGTTTTTACACTACACAAACCTAATGGATGACTTAACGAAAAATATTTTTTTCTAATTGCTAAAATGTCCTGTGAATTCTTAAGGTGGCAGGGATGCTCAGTTATTATATTCTCTCTGGAGGACACCATCCTTTTGGTGACAAATCCTCTAAATGTGAGAGCAACATTGAAGAAGGGAACTACTCTTTGGACCATGTTAAAGATGTGGTGGCAAAGGATCTCATCGAGTGGATGATCGATGAAGAACCAAAGAGCAGACCTACAGTGGAAGAATGCTTGAGGCATCCCTTTTTCTGGAAAACTGACAGGTAGAATCACTGCTAACATGGCCAATTAATCCAGATGAATTCAAATGATTTGCTATTACTTCTCTGTTTTGTAGCTATCATAGCATTAACAAGAGCTAAAGTCTAGAGCCACATTAGTGGCTCTGTGAGGCTGCTCTTAAAGGCATACTGGTGATTGTCACGATCAGAGTCACTGCGTGATAGCTCTCACCATATTGGAGAGCTAGGTGTGGCAGCACCACTCGGACAGACCACACCAGAACTGCAGTGAAACAGTTACCAGTAATTGAAGTTATGATTATGATCACATTTGCTAATGACTATTTCACACAGCGGTGTGTGGTTGCTTGTTGTAGCATATCCTTTTTTGTTAATATTTATTGCTGTTATTGTGTAATGTCCAAATATTTGGACAAATTGTTCTTTGATGCTTTAGCAATACTGTTCTTGAAACATTCATGAAAAAGGCCCTTTGAATTGAAAAATAAAAGTTATGCTACAGCTCTCATTGTGCAGTGACTCAGATTGGGTATTGACCATGCTAACATCCTTGCAATGACTATACTAACATGCTGATGCCAAGCAGGTATAATATTTACCATGGTCACAATCTTAGTTAAGCATGCTAGCATGCAAATATTTACTGTAGTAATTGGTACCAAACACAACGTACAGTTGAGGATGATGGGAATTCGGCATTTGGTCAGAAACCAAAGTTTTGGAAAAATTCAAAATTTGACATGATGGAACGAGAGGAAAATGTCTGGGTCATTGGAGTTGTTAGGATTCATCCTTTGGGAACCATTAATGACAGTATAAAATTCCATGGCAAACCATCAAATAGTTGTTAAGATATTTAGTCTAAGCCAAAGTGGTGGACCGACAGACCAAGAGAGTAGACTGACGTTGCCATATACAGACATGGCATGGCTAGTAAAAGTCAAATGATACATCAGAAGATGTCAATGACATTATTTATTAATGCTACTCTTGGGTTCTTTACCTATTGACATGCCCATAGCATCTCATATAACCTTGTTTTATCAATACGATATAACAAACAGGTTGAAGTTCTTTATATTTTGTCAAATATGCACGCTAAACACACATTTCATTTTTCAGGAGAGTAGAATACTTGAGGAAGATTGGAAACAAGATGGAGGTGAAAAATTGGAAAAACGCTGACCAGGAATTAATTTATTCATTGGAAAAATGTGCTGGGAATGGATCCTTCAAGCAGTGGAAAAATAAGGTGAACTGTACGACAACTGTAACTTCTGAATTCCTAAATTTCATTTAATGAATAATTATTTTTGTTGTTGCAGTTTCCAGAGTTGGTCCAGAAGATGGATCCCAATAACAAAGCTTACCCTGACAACACATTGGGATTACTGCGCTTTATACGAAATCTCCATGAGCACTAGTAAGTTAACTGAGTTAAAACTGATGAGCCTTAGTGGTGCAATTTGAAAATATTGCCAGAATTTGAAGGTACCTCCAAAAAATATAGGGGGCAGCATATCACCAGAGTAACCGCCAACTGCTGTCACCATACTGTCTGCTGTAAGTTAGTTATCTTGGCCTGTGTGTTGTTAGCTAAGTTAGCAGTGGAGCTAGTGGACCTACATAGATAAAGAAACATAGATACCTCGTTGGCCGCTGGATCATATGTCAACGTCGCCACCATATTGGAAAGATCAAGACTTGCCTGTTAGCAAATAAAGGTAAATAAGGAAGCTGATGGATAAAAAGCACTATAACATGTACATTTCAGGGTTGAGTTGTTTTTATATTCAAGAGTTTATCATATACATGCCATACAATAGTAGATAGTATTATATTATTATTATTATTATTATTATTATTATTATTATTATTATTATTATTA
>JBBPCS010030499.1:0-22608 GCA_037974645.1 Hollardia meadi
CAATGCTGCTCACCTTCTTCAGCTGGGAGTAGGGCTGGTTCATTAGGGGGAGGGGGATGGGGAGACAGGGCTGCTGAAGCTGCATCTGGCACCACAGGGGCAGCAGGGACAAACTTATTTAGCATGAATAGTTTGCTAAAAGTTTGCCTGCATTGATTAAATGTCATCTAAAAGAGCAGTGAAATGTAAACACAAGATATTATGTAAGTACCCTGTTTCACTATGGCCAAAATGGATTAATTAACCACTCACGGACTGAACCCACCTTTCTTTTTGAAGAACTGGGTGACATACTGTCACATTTTCTTCTCTCTCTCCTCTCTTTCCTTCCTATCTTTTCGGTTATGGAAGCCAGATTTGTCTTTTCTATAAGACATGATTCTGCTCCATCTGCACTCCCCACCTGCTCCTCTCTCGCTATTCACTGCCAGCAAACACCGTTTGCGCCTGATTTGGGGGCAGGACTGAACCATTTCATGTACATTTTTTCGCCAAGAACAAGAAAATAAAAAGAAACAGTTAGTTTTATGATTAAACTGTAAATAAAATACGCTATTAATAATGAAAGTATAATTAATTTAATTTAATATTGAAAAAAAAAAACCTTATGTTCTAATTTTTTTTTAGCGCCCCTGTCAGTCACGGGCCCTTAGAATCGTACTAACTCCCTCCCCCATCCCCACCCCCCCATACGGTGCCCCAGGTTATCAATAATGACTAACAGGTAGAGACTGAATGAAAAGGAGTTGCCTTGTACAGCCATGTACAACTTTTTAACAGAGTAAGATAAGCACAGCATTTTTTTTTAAAGCTCTTGACTTATTAATTAGAAAAAATACCCGCCTTGAAGTGCATACATGTTACATGGCTGCTAAATGATTTGAATAACACATGGCTTATTCATATTGAACATAAGATCACTTCCTGAACAGATTTCACAATCAGCAGATGGATTCATTAGTAGTTTCAGTTTTCATTTCTGCTACCATATAATCCTGTTGTTGGTCTGTTTTTCTTTCACGCCACAAACAAACTCCACTGGAGTCCATTTGGAAGTGGACCAAACCCACCTTTTCAAGCGGTCTTGCTCCAGTAGTTTGGTACACACCAGGGTTCAATTGACAGCTTTCACACCAGCCCAAACAAACCACACTAACCAGACAGACAGACCTGAGTTTGTTTAAAATATACCAAACAGTCTTTTAAAAAGTTGACTGTACCAGTATTAGTCTATGCACATGATAATAAGCAACCCTGGTTAATTTCTGTAGTTCCAATTTACAGATGTTCCATAAACACTTCACAAGAAGGCTATTGATAGGCACTTTCTGGGCTGCTGCACAGCAAAGCATCTTGTCCCCTCCCACACCAATGTGTAGAATAGAGGCCCAGTTTGAGTGAAAATTAGACATTTCTTACCAAATAATTCCATGACGTGAAATTAAGTGGAGCTGGCAGTGTTAATAGAGAAGTTATCATCAGGACGAACTCAGTCAGACATTTCTTCCATATTAAGTGGATTATACTGGTGAGTTAGCTACCTAAAGTTAGCTGATTTTGTTGCAATAGAGTTGAATTGTGTTTTATTTTACTTTGAGAAACATGGTAAACAGTGGTCAAATCCCATCTGATAGCACATCATTCAATAGTGTGCTGCAAGCTGAACTTTTTTTTTTTTTTTGCTATGGTGAAGGCATGAGTAGGATAAGTAGGACAAGTCATGCCTACACCATCCTGGGGGAAAGTATTGCGCCCACTCCACCCCGTATAGAGCACTTTTTAATAGCAGGGCCTTGTAAATAATGTTAATAACATGTCAGGGCTCGACATGACCATTTGCTTGTTACTGTATGTCATGGGAGAAACATACATTTGAGGGGGACCAGTTTGGCAGCAGGGGGTTTGGAGTGGGTTAACTGGCTCAGAAATAGGCTACAGACAGTCCAGGCAGACACAAAAGATAGAAGATCCTTGAGACCATAAATTAACACTTAAAGGAGCCATTCTGCATAACATGTACTTTTACTTTTGAAACTTTTAAATACAGTTTGCTGATAATACTTAAGCACTTTTGCTTAAGTCATGTTTAATGCAGGACTTTTACTCTTAACAATATACTACTTTTACACAAGTAAGGGATATCAGTCCACCACTGACACTCTGCTCATTAATGTGTTTGTGCTGTAAAAATGTGGAAAGCCAGATGTATATTTTTTTTATAATGAGATAGCAAAGAGAGACAATGTTGTTCAATGTTGTTATTTTAGTTATTGTAGTGTAAGTGTTAGTTCTATGGACAGTTGAAACAGGAATTATCTGTCAATAGAATTTATTTATCTCCCCATATATTGATACTTTAGATACTAAACCTAGGAACAGCAATTTAACAACTGACAACTTTTTTCATATTTATTCATTTAACTGTTCATACATTTGTTCTAATGTTGTCTCAAAGCCTCCTCTACACTGCAGGAATACAATTCTAATGGAAAAATATTTTTTAAAACATTTTATTTTATTTTTGTTGTTCTAAAACTTTAACAATAAATCTTCTGAGTCAAAAACAATACTGAAATCAGTGTGTTCTCACTGTCAAATACAGATTCACAGTCATTCCCAGAATTATACAGAGAACATGACCTCAGTAGTTGTAGCACATGAATTGGCTGCCCAATTGAAAACACAACAAAAACCAAATAACAACAAAAAACCTGATAATAAAAAAATAAAAATAAAAAACAAACAAACACAAAAACTTCTAGCTGTGATAGTTTACCAGTTGGAGCACAGCTGGGACCAATGTAACATCACCCTCATGCTGCACAGATAGAACTAATAAAGTATGAATCATAACAGGTTTGCTCCTAATTGAAAATCTCAGCATGGACTTAATGGACCACAACAAACAAAGGCCAAAGCCACCAAAGTAATGAACCCAGTAGAAGAAGAGAAGGATGATCAATTTGGCTGAGACAGCCGAGGCATGCTTTATAAGCTGCACTGATCACAGACCTATTCATACTGTCCAAATGATCAACAGAGACGGGCTGAGGTTGATTAGAGAAGAGACGGCTGCTAAATGGAGCTTTGTGGGTGTGAAACTGGTGCGGATGACAGGATTATGAGGGTCCAGGAGGTGACTTTAAAACAATAACATTTCATAATAATGACAAAGTTCAAAGTCATGTACGTTGGTATGGGCAAAGCTTATGGTAAAATACTGAGAAGGTGGAACAAGTTCAAGAGCTCAATATACCACAATGTGTGTATTTCTATTAGATGGAAATGGAAACAGGAGGAAGCTAGTGCTGAATTAGTGTGTTTTGGGGCTGTGACAGCGCTCATTTGGAAATAAAACACACAACACAATAGACTCATTTTGGGGTTCAAACAATATTGGTTCATTTGAAGTAATATTAAAATGCTTAAATGGTAGAAATTAATTAACAGTATAAAAGATCTAACATATTATAGAAGATAATTTATTAAGCTTGCTGACTCTGAGGTCAGCTTTGTGGCTGGAGAGGCACCGTACATGCACTATATAATTAGAAATGCTGCGATAGCACACTATAAAAATGTGCAACTGCATCGATTTGAAAGATCCTCCTGAGTCGTGTCAAGCAGTGTTGCTGCATCACCTGATATCAGAAATAAAGTTGGAGAGTAACATTTTATTATAACTGATAGAAATGATGGGCATGAATATATAGGATCAACACTGTATCTTAGTTTATTTGACTAATTCTCTGTCTGTCTTTCCATTCTTTGAGGTGTACAGTAACTCTCTACTCATCTGTCAGCAGTGCAGAGAAGCCCTCATCAGGGAATGTCAGCAGCTCTGAAAATGAAATCTGAAGAGGTCCTTGAGCCAGAACGAGGGATGAAACGACGCCTGTCAAACTAAGAGCTGTAGGGCCTCAATGAGAATTAGCAGCCTTCATTTGCATCTGACATTTCCAGGAATCCCATTTGGTGGGAAATTTCATCCCATGCTAATGAAAATGTCTAACGTTTTAATGAGAAACTTCAGTATTTTTCAGCCTGGACCCTATTTTGTCTTGTTTTTGTGTCTGACATGCACAAAAATCACAGTATTGAGTGAGAGCACGCTGCAGCCACCAGCTGCCAAACCAACACATCTTCATACCGAAATGACTGAACAGTTGGATTGGCAATGACTCCCAAATGACATACTGTATATGACTGTTGGAGAGTACCAACAACAGGTGCACTGGTCCCTCATCAAGTGGTTAATGTTGTGAAACAGTCGCAGTTTGGTTAGGTTTGGGAACCAAAAGTACTCAGATTTATTGAAGGAATCATGGTTTGGGTTCAAATAAGTATGTTAGCTATGTAAAAGTTATGTTACATTCATGATGTAAGTAAGTATAACACCCAAGTTAAAATAAGTCACCACAGGACATGAACATGAGGATGGGCTGCTCGAATAGACCTGCAATGTAACTCCTCGGGGCAATTTTGCACTGTTAATGTTTTTTGCCAGTGACAGGCTCTAATTTTTACGTGTCTGACAACATCATGGACCCTATAAAATAAAACATTTTCTTTACCTTCGCTTGATCCGATCTGTTTATTATTGTGTCTCACCAAGTCGCGTTCTGAAGTCTAGGGAGAGTTTAGTTGTTGAAAGACATCATCATGGGAACGTGAGTGAGTGCTGGGAAAAGTTAAATTCGTTGGAGTGCAGGAAGCAAAGCTTAGCGTGATCTTTTCAATGTCATGCGTGAATATATAGCTGATTTCGACAATGTTGATGAGGCCTATAAATTCGATGGCCGCCCATATTTATTTGAGCCATCTGTATACAGATGAAGAGCTCATACAAATTATAGAGCAGACAATGCGGGAGAAAGAAAGGCAACAGGCAGAAGGTGAACTAGCTACTGCAAGCTCGGGATACGTGTTTCAGTTGGTGCTGTAATGTCAAGCCCACAGAAGAAGAATGTCTGTGTTGTAGAAGGTAGGACCTGTTGCTGCTCAATGTTTTTGCTCTTGATGTGTCCAGGGATGATACCTCAGACTCTACACAACAGTGTCACCACGTTGGAGGATTTCCCCTCTCCAATCAACAGGGTTTCCTGGAGACATGCCCAAAATAATATGGAAGAGACAACAGAGACCAAATGGGCGATTAAGTAGGCTAACTAACATGTGATATGCATCTGAGTGGGGGAGGGCTCTACCAGGAGAGCTAATGGCTTGCCCCAAGAGCTGTATTTTTGAGCGTACTGTTGAGCAGTCTGACGCTGAGAAGTGGATGTTGTGACTTGACAGATAATGCCACAGTTTGTTACATTAACAGTTCTTTTTGATTAAATATATCTTTTTTCAGGAACAGTGTTGCGACCCCTCCATCTAGCATCCTAACAGCAAATGCAGTCACTCACTGAGAATCATAAATACAAGGGAGCTTAAAACACCAGAGGAAGTTCTGTCAAGCCTCGACAGAAGTGATGTCCCTTGTGTGTGATAAAGGACTTAGAATTCAACCTTGAAACAGAAACCAATGAGATACGCTGATTACTGAATTCAACACCAGCACCATGCAGTTGGTCAATTGTTAAAGCTGTGCAAAAGTTTGTGAGCACGAGGTAAAAATTTCCAGAAAGTTGATGGAAAAAAGGGGCATATTGAGATAAGTTGAGCCAAAGTTAAGGAAACTTAATCAAAGGAAACTGAAATGTGAGTGAAACATTTTTACAGGAATGACCAGTATTCCAGGCTTATGCCACGTGCAAAGGATTATAAGTCTGTAGTGGAGGAGGGTGAATGCATCAGAACATGTGTGACTCCTCATGAATCTGAAGGAACTCTACCAAAATTAGAAGAATGTCCATCCTCTTGATAAGATTGGCTCAGTCCCTCTGAGTGCATTACAGTTCAGTGTTGAGGGATGCAGGCCGCATGTGTATGCATGATTAATCAGAATGTCAAGTTAATTGTGCATGCCCTCCCAGTCTTGTAGACAACAAAGCCTCTTATAAGGATCTAAAGCAAATGCTTGTTTGCTCAACCAATGACCAACTCTGCACAGGTGTCCTAATTTACATGGATCAGATGCTTTGCTGGAGTACTTGGAAAACATCCATGGGGCCCATTAAGTGTCTTTAGATGACACTACAATATCAGCAATGGATGACAACAGACAGAACTAACCTTTCAGACAGCAGCTTTGGAAAGACTGACTTGGCTCACTTAAAGTAGAACATTCACCAAAGTTAAGCTGTGTTTTTTGTTTTTTTCCAAGATGCAGCCCAAGGATTTGGAAAACTCTCAGGCTACTATCCATCCCTTTGTGAGCTATTATAAAGACAGCAATGGTGATACCTGTCACATCAGTAAATGTGTGATCAGTGATTATTTACAATATTCTAAGACATTAGTGCATCTTTTTTAACGGGAAATTCGTACATACCTGCAAAAAATATGTCCAAATCTTTCCAAAGTGTACTGATTTTCAGATGGTCTTGAAATTTTATATGCATAGACTGACAATAAGATTTGTGTTCCTCAGTTTCAAAAAAACTTGGACCCACACATTGCACCCACCCAGTGATGCAACTTTTAGCATAGCACCTGTTCTGCCACTTTCAGATAGCATCGTAGCTAATCTAGTATCATTTGGCCATAGGGTGCAGCCAAATCCAAATACGGTATTTGGTTTTGCTGAATGTTTATTTTGTACAATTTTGTTTCATTGTTATTCTTTTTTTCCGGGAAGAACATGTCAAATAGCTGGTATGCTCATAATTATGAGTGCAGTGTGTGCTCAGCCTGCTAGTGCTGAATAAGGAGGAAAAAGAAGTTTGGGAGGGGGGGAGGGGCAGAGCACAGACTGAAAAGGAGCAGCCTGATTAAAATAAAGGCAAAACGGAAATACCCGCAGTTAATGGAAAAAGTCATACTGCAGGCATTAGTGAGGTTTGCAGGTGTTAACAGGACTGAAAATCCCACTTTTTTTATGCTGTGAAGAGAGTGGTGCTAAACAGAACACAGTGGGAGGAAAGAGTGAGCAGCAAGTTGTCAGTAGCTCTCAGACTACAGGTAACTAAACAGGAAAGGATAAAAGCCAAAGTACTTTTTTTGTTATTGTGGTTATATAAATGTAATATATGGTGCTGTTAAATTGCTGCTAGACTGCCCCAGTAATACCAGAGGTGCTTGCTTCCGTTTGTGTGTGCAGTAAACGGGAGAGCAAATAGTTTTGACTGCAGTGAAAGTGTTGTTTTTGAAAGGCTAAACACCAGCAAATATGCATATATATACTGTAGCAGATTGTTTTGTTAGATAAAAACATCTTGTGAATTCTGGAAATGATTACAGGCATCTTTTTCCGGTAAATTTTGACTTTTGGACTTTACAAAGCCGCCACTGGAATCTAATTCTACAAATAGTATAATATTAATAATAGCAGTGTAGCCTAATCTTCTGCAACTGTACAGAAATACCAGGTTTAAACAGCGTGAATAGACATGCAGATGAGGTGATGAAAGATGACCTCTTACCAGTATCTGTTTTTGCTGTTTTCTCCTTGTGCATAATCTGCAAATGGTTAATCATAAAAGTTGTTCTATGATACGCAAACTTTCATAATAAAACAGGGTCAAATTATATATATAATATATAGATCATACTGTATGTTTTCCACAAAGAAAAAATGTGAATACTTATTTACTTATTACTCATGCCCATCCCTAGTATCCACAGAACCCCCCACAAGTATCACATGGACAACACAGCCATGTACTCTGCCTGCAAGTCACGCTCTGCATCACCTGTCTCTTAACTGCTTTTAATGCAACAACAACAAAAAAAACGATTGGTTCGCATATTCCACTTTTATTTGAATACATTTACAAATAATTGTGCTGCCTCAACAAATACAACCACTGGCCTCTCTGCACATCCCTAATTCACCCATGTCTCTCATATATTGTATTTGGGTAGCTTACAGGATAGTCATGGGTAGTTGAGAGCCCATTAAGCAAAAGTAAATCCCTCCAGTCGTTCTGGCAGTTCCAATCAAAGGACATTGAAAACCTATGCACTAGAAAATAATCTGTGTACTCACGGCGATTGGGATAATCTTTTTAGAGGAATTACAGATAACATCTGTGTATAATATGTTTCTGTCGTGTTGTTGGCCTATACTCATTCACACATCACATGTGCATTGTGCGAGATTTGTCATTGTAGATTATTTTGAATGATATGACTGCAATTTAATGACAGCATGCGTACTACAAATTTTGTGTATTAACGTCATACAAGGATTATGCCCAATTTATAGATTATTGCCACATTGTGGTAGTCCTCATAAAACAAATCTTTCATCTTTATGTTTCAACATATATTTCACTCTGCTCCAGGAAAAGTAAGAAAGGCCTCCAAAGAAAATGTGGCCTATAGGGCCCCGTGTTGTTGCAGGGCCTGTTTATTTTGAGGGCAACAAATAAATCCCAGAAAATACAACAATGATCTTCTCCACAGACATTTATTCATGAAGTATTTATTTATACATTTATGTATGTAGTAAAACATTTTCAACGTTCAACCCTGTATTGCATTCACTTGTTTCTCATAGAGAATTAATAGTTAGCTAGATAGTAGGTCTACGTTGCATGCAGATGAATATGGGAAGCATTACCTGCTACAAACCAGCATGTTCACATTGTCACTGTGAGCATATCACCATTACCATTTTTCACACCATAACTACTATGCATCAAATACCACAGAGCAACTAGTGTTGCTGTAGACTCTTTGTCTTTTTCAATCTCCAACACACTCTGCCTGCTGCACCTACGACATACATGCCACAGTTTCTATAAAATAAACCATGATAAGTGCAGTTTCAAGGTTAATCCTAGTGCAACTCATCTTGAATAAGAGGCTTTTCAACAGAAAAAGAGGTTTACATGGCTTTGAAAATAATTATTCGAGGGCCACAATACCACAGAGAACCTAATTATGCTCATTGATTCATACAGCCGTACCGCAGAAAGCATCAATAATTGACATGACATGTCAGATTATGACTTTAAATTCCACCACCTGCGCACTTTGCATCACTCAGACAGATATTCCACAGTGAGACTGACTGTGTGCCTTGCTTGGCTGATTCACACTGTCATTTTTTTGAGGCACAGCAGCTGGTGCAGAATCTCCTTCTGCTTGCCAAGAACACAAAGCAGGAAACATCAATCTCCTCCAACACTTCTCACTTCAAACCTTCATTAGTGCGAGCCCACAGTCAGCCAATAGGAGCACTGGCATCAGGTGCCGAGGCAGTGGATATGAAGCTCTTTTATGTCTGGATGTGTGCCTGCATGTGGGAGTGTTGTATTGTTCATGTGGTGGCATGTGGTGTTTTCCTCCTGCCAGCATGTTACTGTATTTATTTATTTAGGCCTATATTTATTATGAAGCAAGGACATCTGCATGTACAGTCCAGAGATTTTTGAAAATGATGATTTTGTACAAAGTTGACCTCAGCTGAAGAAGGAGAAAACCTTAAAAACTTAAAGGTCCAGATTGCAACCAACTGAACACCCCTTGTCTCACCTACATGTATACGGTGGCTGCTCTCTAGAGCCGGTGTTCGGTTTGTCCCTCTGGGGATGCTGTAGAAACATGGCTGTGCAACATGGCAAAGATAAGCCCCCAGGAACAGCGGAATTGGTCTGATAACGTTTTGAAAGTTTAGAAGAGCCACATGATGTAATCATTTTATCTCCATTCAAATTATTAAAGAGCTAAACCGGAAGTAGTGGTTTTATACCTGGAAAGTTGAGCGTTTTTGGCTTCATGCGCCACTGAGCAGCTTTCAGGAATCCTTCAGGAACGGGCCCCTGTCTCTGACACTGCCAGTTTTTCCCTTCATAGATCCACAGTGGAAGAGTATAAGGGGTGGATGTTATAAAAATCAATTGAAAACTAATAGTGATCAATTCAATATATTTACTTTTTAAAGAAAATATAATTTTCATTTTTATAGCGCTTTTCACAGACAAATGCTTTACAAGGCCATTATATAAATGACATAATAAAAAGTTAAGTAGCCATGAAAGCCACAAACAAAGTACAAATATTCACACACCAATGACACAGCATTGGGAGCAATTTGGGGTTCAGCATCTTACTCAAGGATACTTCGACATGTAGACTACAGGGGCCAGGGATCGAACCACCAACCTTCCATTGGGCGACCACTCTACCACCTGAGCCAAAGCCAGTACAACATTGTTCACTCATTAAAAAACGAGTAATCCTCTCTTTGAAATTTAATAATGAATTTTGGTTAGAGCTAGTTGCTAGTTTAACCAAAGAATTTAATTAGCCTATTAATTTCATATCCGAAAGAGTGATTCATTGTTATCATACATAATCATAGATAGTACTACAGAACACAGAAATGTTTATCTTCTCTTATTGTTTATGAAGAGAAAAGGTTTATGTGTTATGTTAGCCAGCTAAGGTTAGTTATCAATTCATAGAAAGAACACTTCGTTAGTTTAGCAAACGTTACCGAGCAACCCAATCTCTCCTCTGTCTGAGACATTTTCGCCCAAAGCCATTTCGCCTGACGATGGTGGTGCAATTCCATAGACTTGACAGAGGTTTCCCGAGGCCTGATGCCGTTTCATCTTTTGTCTGAGACCTGACTCAGCTGAGGATGTCCTAATATGAACTGTCCTTATTTGTGGGTAAAGTCAAGGTCAAGTCTAGAGTCTACTGCTCTGTTGAATTGACACAAAATAGTGTAAATATTCATTTTCCCCAGAGAATACCCTACACCTCCAAAAAAAGAACTCGATCTGTGCATATTTCAAAATGTAATGGGCACATATTTCTATTAAATACACCACCACATTCCTGTTATCTATTCTAGTCACCCAGAAAACCCAAACTCTTACTATAGTAAGGAACAGAAATCATTTATATTCTCTGAGTCAAATGCAAAACACGTAATGTAAACCTGAATTACAATGAGGGTGAGGGTGCTCAGCATGCAAAATAACAGCTTGGACCAGGAAACTGTGTTGCATTTGGGGATGTTAAATGAAGAAGGTGAGGAGGAACAAATAGTGACAGATGAAGACTGGTACAGTGTGTGTGGCAGGGTGGAGGGAAGTAAGGGGAGGAAGGTCGGCTCACCTCATTACTCTGATGGCTTTCACATTAGTCCAGTGTCACATCCATGCAGGAAAATCCGACACTGCATCATTCGCCTTGCACTCACTGTTCATCTCCATTCATCAACAGCAGGGCCCACGCGCACACACAAACACACACAAACACAGCCTATTTGTTTTAATTATCAGCACGTAGCTTGTATACAGTACCAACAGCCTCTCATCTGATTGTACCTGAATGCACGAATACTACTTAAAATAACACTAATTCTACCTTATCTACTACTATCACAGATTTATTATTATTACCTCCGCCAAGGAGGTTATGTTTTAAGTGCTGTTTGTCTGTCTGTCTGTCTGTCTGTTTTTCTGTCAGCAGGATTACACAAAAACTACTGAACCGATTTTCCTGAAACTTGGTGGAGGGGTGGGGCATGGGCCAAGGAAGAACCCATTAACCTTTGGAGCAAATCCGGATAAATGGGTGGATCCAGGAATTTTTTGTCACTCTCTTTAACATTGCGAGATAGGATGATTTAGCGGATTTCTTGGAAACTAATACATAGACCATCATGAAAAAAATCAGGTATGTGCATTATGAGATGTTTCAACAATATATGTAATTTGGTGCAGATCCCCATAAAGATCTGGATTTTATGGATCAAAATATGAATGTTTGGTTTGTTTGTTTGTCTGTCTGTTAACAAGATAACTCAAAAAGTTATGGACAGATTTTGATGAAAAGGAGGAACAATCCTTGAAATTTTGGTGCGAATCAGGACCCAGGGGAACTGAGCTGCCTTGGTGGAGGTTTGTAATCTCCGAGCGCTTCTTTTTCTGTTAAAATTATACTTTGTAATAATAAGCTAATACTATTAGTAGTAGTAATATTGCGATACCTGTTATTATTATAGTTGCTATGCAACTGTGTGTGTCTCTCACCACCTCCCTCCCCCTAATTCCCCATCTCTCTCTCTCTATCGCTCTCTCAACCCAACTGGTCAAGGCAGATGTCCGCCCACCTAGAGCCGGGGTCTGCTCCGAGGTTTCTGCCTTCTAAATGGCAGTTTTTCCTCACCACAGATGAGATAACCTTTGTTGTGAATTGGCGCTATATAAATAAAATCGACTTGACATGATAATTCTATTAATAATGTTCAGTATAAAACCTGAAGAACTGAAGCCCTTGTTTTTTGTACAGATGGGTTTGTGAATCGATTTCAATGACAAATAGAGGGGTAAAATGATCATTTCTACTCAGCATTCTGAAATTCCATCAAATCCTGCTGTCAGTATTCCAGTAATTAATATGAGTACAGGCCACGTTTTCCAGTCCTTGTGCATTGACAAAAAGCTATGCTTGATATTTGTGTATGTCTGTTCAAGGACTCCTCTCAAGAAAGAGATGCATTCAGCATTGACCACCTCCCACACAGCTGGCAGGAATGAAATTATGGCCTGCCAGCTCTTTGCTGCTTTGGCATGGAATTAATTGTTTGTTTGTTTTTTGCCATGAAAGATCACATGCTGAGGAGACAATTGTTCTCTCTGGTGCTGTGAATTTGTTTATGGATGTAGTTTGAAACGGTACAAGTCATCACCTGTGAAAAAAAGAGCTTTGCTGGAGATGTCATATAAGAGTGAGTTGTTTTACTGACATGTGTGCTGTACACAATAAGGATGATTAACGTCAAAAGTATTTGGTAATTACACACCATCTTGACACTTTAGTTACCACCAACTCTCTGAAGACACTAATTATTCTCACTCTAACAGCATAATTTTGCACAAAATGTATGCATATTGCTCAATTTAAATATGTGCAAATAGCACTGGAGCACAAAGACCCTTTTGGCTTAGCAGTGCCGTTAGGGGTGCATTTCACTATTTGTAGGTGCTTTTTAGAATTACATGCATTACTTCTTATTTGTATAGGTTTAGCTGCAGCAAAAGCTGTTCAATCCTTCTTTGAAGTCGCCCCAGTTGTCACAATCCGCTCTCACTCAGACCTGTTACCTGGTAGTTTTCCACTAACCTCACCTCTGCTCCACTCTACCTGCCAGCCACGCCCACATCATCAGCTGATTCTACTCACCTGGTCTCTCAGCTGCTCCGGATCTGCAATCAGCCTGCCCATATAAACTCCTGCTTCACTCTCACTCTCTGCCAGATTGTTCTTAGCCTCCATGCAAGACTCTCCAGCAATTATTCCCGGACTGATTTCCAGTTGCCGACTGTCCCTGTCACTGACTCTGTCGTCTCGACTCCGCCCTGGAAAACACAACAGCCTTCTGTCCCCTACTATGAAAACTGCCTTCGTCCTTCCTGGTTTCCATCTGCCTGTTCCCGTGGTTTTCTCCTGCTTCGTCAACGCAGTTTGAGTTTCAAGATCAATTCTCCAGTGTGCTACATAACTTCAGAGACTACCACGTAATTATTGTCTCTGTCATCACCGGAGTTTCCGGGTTTCTGAACGCCTGACTGCTAAGACTGAAAGAGCTGTTGTCAATAAAAGTCATTACCGATTAAGTCTGTGGTGTGTTATGCTGCAATTGGGTCCTACCATCACCTGTTACAAGGAGGGTGTCTTTGTCAATTGTCAAGATGGACAAGCAAAAATTAAAGAAGGGGGGTGGAGAGTAGTTGAGGCCCAAAAAAATTAAGAATCTACCTGTAGATATAGATGCCGTCAAATGTTCAAAAATCACATAAAATGCGTGAAATGACACTCAAAATGGCCTTAAAAGTGGCCATCCCATGAGATCATGTTGGGAGCAGACATATGACAGAGAAGCAAGGTACAGAATGAGCAGGAGGAGAGTAACTTAGTTAAAGCATTAAGCAGGCACTCTCAGGGATGGTGCAGAGAGATAGTGTGTGTGCCATGCCATGATGACAATGATGATTAACTAATTAATAAGATATATTTCTCCAGCAAAAACTTTTTACAAATTCACATGTTATGATACGTGCTTGCAATTTTTTTACATGCACACAAAAGGTGCAGGCTGTGAAATTATTTGTGAACATAATTTCACATGTTAAAAATATTTATGACACTTATTTGCTCCCATACAATGTAACTAATTATAATGGCTTTCTGTGCTAGGTCAGCGATCATTTGCCTTTTTTGGCATTGGTTTTAAAACAAAAAGCTACACTTGCAGCACCTGCCTTGCTGCAGGTGCGCACCACCATCTTGCTTCTTTTTTTTTCATTATACGAAGCATGTGGCCATTTTAAGTTAGCGAATCATCGCCCAGTATCAATCTTTTGTGCAGCATCTAAAGTCTTGCAAAACTTCAATTATGTTTTTTGGCTATCTCACCAAGACCAATATCATTACTGGCGGTCAAAGCAGTTTCTACATATATTGTACCTGAACAACCATTTATAAAAGCTGACCAGAGGTGTCGTGCTATTTGTCCAAGTACCGCGGAGTACTTGTACGCATGTGCATGCATGCATGTGCGCAATTAGACATGAACGCTGTCTCTCTTTTTTTGTCTCTCTCTCAAATAAATGAAGTGTGTGTTTAAGAGACAGCGAGAGTGTCGGAGAGGAAGAGAGAAGGTGAAAAGTGGACAATTGCAGGAAATGTTTCTGTAAGTTATTTATAATTTACTCAAAATGCTGCTTTGTCACTTAATGATATTGCAGGGTGAAACCGTAATATTTTCTTGTAAGCAGGCTTGAAATTGCCCAAGCCATAACCCACGGGACCTGTCACTCACTAATGGAAAGCATGGTGTGCACACAACAAAAGTCTTTCTCGAGCCTATAGACGAAGGCTAGGGAAACATAGTAAAGCTTGTTTTCATTTCCTGCAGGTATTGCACACATTACCCAAGTTTCACAGGGTGGCCTTGTAATGTTTTAACCATTTTATTGGCTCTCCTGCATGACACATGCTTTCGTGATGATTATATCTTCAAAAACTCAAAAAAATGGATTATGTAAACTGCAAATATTCTATTTCCACACTTGGAGTGAGCCGAGCATCATTCCAGTGCACTAAAGCAGGACTACACCTGTGCAGCTGACCAAGTACAGAATCCATTTGTATGTAGATGATGCCATTTTTTACTACTCAGCAAAAACAGAGGCATCTTAGCAAGCCTGAAAAGAGAATACAGAAAGAGCTGCCTTGTGGTTTAGAGCATGGAAAATTTCCAGCTGCCCTGACATCTATCCAATTTTAATACAATCACAGTGGAAAATTGGATTGACACTTTGAATGCACTTCAGGATTTTAATGAGTGTTATAACTAAACCAATGCTATTTGGGCTTTCTCAAAAATTTACATGACAAGGTCATCAGATAATGAATAGCTGGTTTGGGTGCAATAAGCAATGCAAAGGCATCTGTAAATTTAAAAAAATCCTAATTACTATTTACAAATCCTTTTTTCTTTCTTACTTTGATTCCCGTGGAACAGCCCACTGTGTAACAGAACTCGGTTAGACCCCATTCAACAGAGGTGCACAGATAATTATAGGCCACACTCTGAAAGACCACATAAAGACTGACAAATTTCTGCAAATGGTAGTGTTGACAATATCGTGGTAACTGTTCCTGACAGTAATATTTAAATGTGTGCGTTGAATCAAAACACTCCTCAGCAGACTGTATCATTTTATATGTTTTAATTGCCTTTAATGTACTTAAGATTCCCTTAAAAGCAGTGTTTATACTGAGAGAATTATCCTGGAGAAACAAAATAAAGATTTTTAACTCTATCCTTCAAATAATTCTTCGCCTTCTAATTTGTAGAATATATCGAAGTAGAGTACTGTCCTGGGTTTTCTCCTCTCCACTGAACATTTGAACCGTACAGTATTAAGATTTATGTAATCGCTCTATTCTCTGTCTTTTTCATGCACGCATAATGTATATGTAACCCACTGCCTCAGCACGTGCACTACCTGACTCCCTAACACTTCCCCTGGACTCTGCGTTGTGATTTGTATTATTTGTAGTGGAGTGTTGTGCAGAGAGAAGGAGGCACCAGACACTGGGTTCATTTTTTTGTGGTTGAGACCTTGGCTGAGCTTTATTTCACACAGTCTGCTGCTCGCTATCACAGTGCTGCTGGCTCCATACCTTAAGGGCAAAGGAAAGTAAACTTTTTTTTTTAGAAATAAACACCTTAACCAAACAATAATTGGCATTAAAAAAATAATACATCCAAAATCAAAATAAAGATTACTACAAAGTCAAATAAAATACACCTCAGAGGAATAAATTACCAACATAAAAATACATTCTCAGATAAAATATTAAGTTTACACGGACTCAATCATCTACTCGTTTACAGTATGCTAGCCTCGTTTACAGCATGCTAGCCACAGTCATTACCAACATTTTACTAAAAACGCCAAAACACATATAATAAATATTCAAACCTGTGGCGAACTGTTACCAGATATGTAATTAGATATGTAAAAGTAAACTTTGAACAAACATGGCGTCCTCCACAGACCAAATTGCAAAACTACGGTGTCCCGCCTGGAACAAACAGTAGGAATCTGCTGTTACATAGACAACGCAACAGTGACACCTAGTGGTTCAATCAGGCAACTGCCTTACATATACAAACACGTGAAGAAATCTCCCCATGAAGCCTCGGTCAGCATGGGACACTGGGACATCCATAAAGTCCACTCATACTGAAGAGGCTGGAAACAGAGAGAGAGATTGATGACGGCAAACAGAGTGAAGAGGATGGGATTTCTTTAGTTCTATATGTGTTATTTTTCAAAGCCTTCTGTTTTTGGGATTACCTAAAAATCCATCTTCCTGCTCCTTTTCCAGGCTTTAAAATATGTTGCTGATTTTGTAAACCTCTGTAATTAATGTTTTTATTTGAAGGAATGCATATTGAGGCTGGATGTGGTAAATGACGCATGACAATCAGCCCTGTTGTGCTTCTCTGATTGTAAACCTAGTGGGGCTGAGTGTGAGTCACACCATAGGCCCTTTGGTGCAGCTCCATCTACAGGCCTATTAAGCTTTGATGTGAGTCACTGAGTGAATCATTTGAAATAGAAAGGCTTAGCGAACGCAGCTTCCGCAGGAAGCTCTAATCTCTAGTTTTATTATATAACTGCAAATGAGAGCTGAAAATGTCCCCAAATGTTTCATTAATCTTCATCGTTTCATGACTGTCATCTGTGGTGGTAAAAAAAAAAAAATTATATTGACAATAAAGTTACTTTTTTCAATCTTCTGACAAAAGGAAATGCAAGCAACTCATAAGAGCACAAAAACCACAGAACTTGTTTTTTTAAAAACCCATTGATTTAGGCCTATATGCACCAATCATTATTTTTAGATTGGATCAAATGTCTTTGTGTAATGTGAAAGGTGTTGCTTGTAGTAACAAACCCATAGAACTGTTTGTTAATGCTAGTCGTAGCATTTATGAAGTGGTAATGTCAGTCTTGTTTTTACAGGTAGTCACGCTTCTTTATGTTGTGAAAAATCTATTAAAGCCCAATTGAAGTCACATTTAGTCATCCTTTTTGTTGTCAAAAAATGTCATGTCAAACATGTTTTTTAAATGTATTGATAATTTTATAAATCAAAAAGGAAGAAAGAGGATCTTTGGGAAAATATCAGTAATGCTCATTTTCCTCTCAGCTGGCTGGAAGGGCATGTCAGTGTCTGTTTGATTGACAGCAGCAGGCAGTCTACCACAGTGTCAGTGCTACATCATGGGGAACGAGAGACAAAGAGAACAAACTTGTGCTGTAGCCCACATGTCATTGGCAGATAGCATGTTGTTAGTGGTGTTGAAGAGTGAGGACCCCCCAGCATCAAACCAGACCAAAGTGACATTTGTAGTTAAGTTTACATTTGTTTAATGTGCTGCAGCTAGGGCTGCAAGGTTTGGTTAAAAGTTATAATAATAATAATAATAATAATAATAATAACTTTATTTATATAGCACAATTCATGCATAAAATGCAACACAAAGTGCTTAACATAAAGGCAGATAAGCATAATGTTTATGATATTTTAAAAAAAAGACAGCAGGATAAACCAGAAGATAAAAGATAAAATAAGATGAAAACAACCATAAGAAAAACAAGTCAGAAGAAAGCAATGGCAAAAAGATGTGTCTTAAGATTTAGTTAAGGTGTCAATACATTGAGAGCCCCTCAGAATTTCAAACAGACTGTTCTAGAGTTTTGGGCCATAATTAACAAAGGCCAACTCTCCGTGTCTTTTAGTCCTAACTTCAGGAATAATCAAGAGGTTTGAATCAGAGGATCTGAGATACATAGCAGGCACGTACTGTATGTTTTAACCATGTCAGCCATTCAGTGATTTAAAATCTAATAGAAGAATTTTAGAACTAATTCTGTCACAGACAGGTAACCAGTGTAACGATTTAAAGATTGGAGTAATGTGCACTCTCTGTCTGGTTTTGGTCAGAATACGAGCTGCTGCATTCTGTACGAGCTGTAACTGACCAATAGCTTTTTTAGACACAGCAAACAGAAGAGCATTACAATAGTCCACAAAGATAAAAACATGTATTAACTTTTCCGTCTGCTTGGGAGAGGAATGCTCTGACTGGCATTATTTCTTAAATGATAAAAGGACACTCTGGTCACATTTCTAAAGTGACAGTCAATGATAACACCGAGGACTTTGACTTGTTCCTTGGTGTTTAGTGCAAATAATTTTAGGTGGTCAGACAGGTTCTCTCTCTTAATGTTTGCTCCAATAACTACAGTATATAGGGATTGCAATTTGTGTTATAATAAACAAAGTGTCTACTTGCTTGGTTATAAAGGATAATGCACAGATAACTGATAATTGTATGAAATGTGCATTTCTCATTTCAAATATACAAAGTTAAACTAGCAAAAAATTACAAAAATAAAAAAATATTGTATAAAATCAAATAACATTTTTTTAAAATAAAGCATTTTTGCAAACTTGTTAGTTTTTCTAAACTAAACTAAATAAATAGAATAATAAATCACACACATTTTCACTAGAATAAGACATTCAGACTGCCCAAAAAAACAAGGATATTCAGGTAGGCTGTCACGTAAAATCATGTCACGTGATTCAGTTACAAAGAGGCATACATTGTACAACCTTTGAAAAAAATGAAGATATAGATATATGCTGACAGAAGGCAACTGGACTTGCTTGAGTTTCTTGAAGACGTTTCACCATCAGAGGCTCCATCAGAGTCGTTGAGTTCATTAGCTTCCCCTAGAAACATCCATATCCGTCGTCATCTGTGCTACTTGCATTACGTTTCTCTATTTGGTTGTGTTGTGAGTGTTTGCAGTGCACGTGTTGTCAAATTGATGAAGATGTTTTGTCTATTTGCATGTGTTTTCTTAAGTTCCAGTGCATTCAGGTCTCTCGGCCACCGTAGGAAACTGCTGCCTTCTCCTGCTGGAAGTAAGATTGATGAGAGTGATGAGACTGAAACCGCTGTGGGCAGTGAAACCAAAACACTGAGATAAGAGACACTAAAACACTGTAGAGCTGAGGGGAAGTCAATCAGTCAAGTGGCAGTGATGCAATAAAAAACATGCATACATGATGTCTGTTGCCACATGCAGATGGTAGGGTCAGAATTTAGCATAAACATGAATCCATGGATCCATTCTGCCTTGTGTTAACGGTTTATATTTTCATGGAACACATTAGGCCCCCTAATATCGATTGAACAAGGTTTAAAGGTGCAATTTGGAAGATATGGCCATAATTTTTAAAACGTTAAAAAAAACGAACTAACATCAACAGAATGTGAAGAAACAGCAGTGTTGATGTTATGTCAAAGACGTCTATGTATTGTATTGCAGAGATATCTCCTGAAGTTAGCGTGCTAACCAGCTGGCTCTGGCCCGTCCCATCTTATAACACCACAAGCTCAAGTTTCACAAGCTCTCTTTGCGTTTAGTCTAATAAGTTAACAAAACAAACTCACAAAATGTCAAGAAAGGAAATATTTTTACACCTGTTTTCCTCCGACTGAACAGAAAAATACAACTATACACCTTCTGAATTCAAGTTTCTCTCTTTTAGCATTACCAAACTAAGACAAGCTTAATTGCCTTGTTAAATCATCGTTAAACACATTTCATTCAAACAAGACATAAACAAAATAAAACTCACCGAAACTATCTTGGTTTGTCTTTCCACAATCACCTCTGGTTTGGTCGAAGTAAATCCTCATTATCGATGAACATGTGGAAATATTCCATCTCTATGTGCTGTTTTTCGGTTGCTGCTGAAAGCTCGATGGTATCTTGCTGTTCTGCTGTTTCTCCTCTCTCCAGTCCCTGCCTGCTTTGTCTTGTCATCCCCAATTCATAGTCCTCATCTGAGCCACTGTAAATCACCTCTGTACTGTATCTCCTGTCATCAAACAGGCTCCACTGGTCTCCAGCTATTTGGTTTCCAGACATGTTCAGGCTGCGGAACCCAGCTTCCTGCAGTAACTCCCTCTCAGAGGTCACTATCGAGGCAAATTTCAGTGAGCAGGAGGCCCACTAGCTCCACTGCTAACAGCTCAAGGTAACTAAGGCTACGTTCACACTACAGGCTGAAGTGGCCCAATTCCGATTTTCCGCTCATATGCAACCCAGATCTGTTTTTTTCATGTGTGAACAGCACAAATCACATGGAATCTGATATTTTTAAATCTGATTTGGGCCACTTTCATATGTGGTCCTAAATCAGATACAGGTTTTATGTTTTGCAATGCCAAAAACAAAGCGACTACTCAAACCAGTCTGATGCTGTAATTATGAGGTGCTTCTTTGCTATTTACTTCTGTTGCTTTGTCATGTTTTCAAAAAATACAACCGTCATGTCATTTTGTATAGCAGTAACACAAATGTATTATGCATTGTTCGTCATTAACAAACTATTAACATGTGTATGCGACATAAATCATTGTTTCAGTAGTGTAAAAGAGATTATATATTGTATAGTTATTTTTTTTTTGGATTTTACATTATTTTTTTAAATCATTGAATGGGAGAGATTCTGGAAAATATCTTAAACTCAGTCATTTATGAGTTATGAGTCTGAACAGTCATATCGGAATTCATGCAACTTTTACATCACTCTAGATCGACATTTGTCAAAATTCGTCACAATTCTGCGCTGGCGGGAGACACTCGTGGAATACAAACATGGAAGACAGCTGCGATGGAGCTAGCCAGTGGAGGGACAGTGAGGTGTTAGACCTCATATATTTGGGGTGACACTTCAGTACAAGCAAAACTTGAGGGGTCGTATCGTAACCGGTCTGTGTTTGAAAGCATATCCAAAGAAATGGCAGACTGGGACCACAGAAGGACGTGGCTGCAGTGCCAAAGGAAAGTTAAGAGCTAAAGCTAAATTTAAACTAAAACTAAAGGCTCAAACCAACAAAGCGGTCGTGGTCGCATCACCTGCCCGTTTTACAGCGAGCTTGACCGTGTTTTAGGTGATAAACCCAGCTGTCAGCCGTTAGAACTGCTTGGTAGCTCTTGTGATGCAGGCGAAGAGGAACCTGAAACTCCGGAGAAGAGAGCTAGTTCATCTGACTGCCACGATATTGATGTCGAGACAGGTAGGTTAACTCGCTGCCTCTCAGTTGTTTTTAACAATGTGTCCCAGATAGCATTACCTTCCCTCTACTGTCAGTGCATAACTCCGATATAAAAGTTGCTTAGGTCTATGTTACATGTAAGTGGTGTATACACTTTGTCCAAATATCATGGAATCAGAATGATTAGCTACATCACAACATATTTGGGTCTGTGCAGTCAGTGACAAGCCTTAATCCTAGTAACAGGCACTGTTTTATGCTAGCTTCAGTTTACTAGAGGTATTGTGGTCTACTTCCAATGTAGTATAGGGTTGATTGCTCAGGCAGGGGTTAAGCCTGGTCCTTGAGTAAAAACATTTTCTCCAGTTCTCAAGTTCTCCAGTGAAAAGTCTTAATCCACGTTTGAGCAACCGACGCATAATTTATTTACCACAGGGTGTCTGAGGATGTTAAAACATTGTGTAGGCTACTGCAGATTAAAGATAAACTATGGTCTCATCCAAGTGTTCCCTAACTTTTTCATGTCAAAGACCCTCAACTAGACTTGCAGTAGCCCACATACCCCCATTTGGCAATACAGACCCCATCTTACAAAATGTTTGTCATTATACATGATTTATTAGTATTGAATAGAATAACTATCTATACAGTTGGTGGGTAGAGTGAAACCTATGATCAGAATAGTCACTCCCACAATCTCACTGAGCTGACTTGTAGTCAATCAATTCATAGTGAAATTGGACCCCACTTTGGGAACCAGTGGTCTAATCAATCACATTATAGCATGAGTGCTGCAATATATTACTGCAATCCTTTCTTTCTACTTACCTCTACCCTCCACTGCTAGTCTAATTATTTTTTATTTTTGTAAT
>JBBPCS010030625.1:0-13332 GCA_037974645.1 Hollardia meadi
TGTGTGTGTGTGTGTGTGTGTGTGTGTGTGTGTGTGTGTGTGTGCGCGCGCGCGCGCCCACTCTGATGGAGTAATGGAAAGCTAATGGTGTCCACAGGATGACTATGAGAATTTGTAGAGATGAATGAGGACAGAAAGGTCATTGTAACGCTATGCTAATGAATGAATGAATGATTTATTTATATAGCACCTTTCATACACAGAATGCAGGTCAAAGTGCGGTACAATTCATCAGGACAAGAGCACCAAGAAGACAATTTTTAAAACGATGCACATACACAGGGAGAAAATTTATATTAATATTCACAAAACAGCATGAGATAACTCAGTCTCTTTCAAAAGATTAGAGCAGACAGCCGCTATAGGCTATACTTAAAAGATAAGTTTTGAGTTGACGTTTGAAACTATCCACTGAGTCAGCAAGTTGAATATTTAAAGGCAAATGTTCCATAGTTCTGGGGCAAAGTGGCTAAAAGCAACATCCCCATATGTTTTTGTGGTGACTTTGGGAATAGCTAAAAGAGCAGCTGTTGAGGATCTTTGTGTTGGTGGAGGATTATAAAATGACAAGAGACCATTTAATGCCTTTAAATATAAGAGTTCAACTTTAGAAATCAATTGTAAAAGATACAGAGAGCCAGTGCAGATGCATAAAACAGGTGTTACAGGATCTCTCATTTTAGTTTTCATTAAAACCCTGACAGCAGCATTCT
This sequence comes from Hollardia meadi, assembly GCA_037974645.1. Lineage (NCBI taxonomy): Eukaryota > Metazoa > Chordata > Actinopteri > Tetraodontiformes > Triacanthodidae > Hollardia > Hollardia meadi. The sequence goes on from JBBPCS010030625.1 coordinate 714, forward strand.
GAATGGTCTGTTGTTTTTCAACAGTTGCTTTTGGAAGGCAAGTATACAGAGCGTTGCAGTAATCAAGGCGACTGGAAACAAAGGCATAAACAAGCTTTTCAGCTTCTTGCTGGCTCAGTAGAGTTCTCACCGTTGCTACTGCACAAATGGTAAAGGCAGTTTGGGTCAATGAATTAAAATGTGCTTTAAAGTTTAGGTTGGAATTTTAAATGTGTTAAAGGTTGTGTGGTCATGTCTGTGAGGCCAGAGTCAGGACAGGATCCCTCTTATGTTTTTTCAGGAAGTTCTTGCTCATCCACTCATTAACAGCTGACACAATCAGTTAGATTGGAAAGGGCATTTGGGACATGTGGGCTGACAGTTGTGTGTCGAACAATCTGACAACATAAACTATAATTTTTTTATTTTATTTTTTCATGACTTCACACATAGTAAATCCTAGCAAAGCTTTGCACAACTCCACTGTGAGCAGGTCTAATTTGCAACATAGCTGAAAACACCTTTGATATGTAGAGATTTTAATTTACAACCCTGATTCCAATATAGTTGGGATGCTGTGTGAAACGTCCAGAATTCAATCATTTGCAAACTAACTGTGTTTTACAAAATGTCCCCCAAGCCCATGTAGGAATATCTTTTATACAATCATGTGTTTCACAAAGATGTGAACCCCATTGTGCTCTGAATTGTAGTAAAGTTAAAGTACAGCAAAAATTGGATATACTATATGTAAAGTATTAAAAAAGGTGCAGTTCCTGTAAGGGCCACTTGAGGCTGGTTTCAAAAGTAAGTCAGTCTCCAGAAGATCCTCTGTTAAAATGCCAAACTTTACAGCAGAAATAAACATGTTTACAGCCTGGTATACAAAAAGCAGTTTTGGTCTCTATAGCTACGTAATTTCACTGTTCATGACGACTGTTCAGGGGACTTTTTTTAAACTATGTTAAGGCTTTAAGTTATGCATAAATCAGGCTGTGGCTGCTTTGAGTGACCGCTCACCTTAAGCTGTCTGCTAGGCTTCATCTTAGCTAACTCGGGTCACTGAACTTGACCTCTCGGTAGTGTTTGTGCCCTTGATGCCTTTTGTATAATTTTTTCATTCAGATATTGGACAGATAATAGTTTTTTCAGAATTATGAGCGACCCTTTGAACCAGCAGACAGCTGCTGCGAGCTCTGGACGACAGAGCTGTGCAGTGACCGGAGCTTCTGCAGGAACAAACACCTGGAAGACAGAACAGCATAGCGTTTGTTTTTTTAAACTTTTGGGATTAAAAAGTGGATTTATCTCAACTCCCGCTTCTCTGCAGAAGCGAGTGTGGAGCTACTGCTGTAATGTAATTGAGCATAGCGTTAGTTCTGTCAGGCCACGAAGTCAAGCCCAGCTCTTAAATCCATACACATCAGCTGATTGAAAGGCAGCCCACATCAGCTGATGGCTCAGCTGATTCCCTTCCATGCAACCATTGGCAAATTTCAAACAGGGCGCCTGCTTCCACTGCAAGCTCTTTTGCAACCCAGCCCCACCCCAGCTCCTCCTTTTATGTCTGACTTATGTATGATGTGTCTGAATTAATCATTAATCTGAATTTTCTGCTGTCATTGATGCCTGCTCTGATCTGTCCCTGCCTCAGGCTTTCCATGTTGGCACATGGAAGGGCTATAGGTGGGGTGCTCTCCTAGCCTTAAGGCTTTCCACGGAGCTCGTGAAAGGGCAGGGAAGTCCCAGGACAGAGCCATACCACCAAATGTAACTACTGCATGTAATTTAAGTTTCTTTGACTAAAGTGGTCCTGACTGAACTGTGATTCTGTCCTATTTGACTGCTGAATGAGGGGAAATGTACTTTATGAACGTACAGAGAAGACATGGAAAAAGGAAAGACACTGGAGGATAACAGAAAGAATCGGTTGAATTGAGTCAGACACTAAATTGAACACAATTGTTAATTTGTTAAAATATATAAAACCTCTCCTGACATTCCCATGGTAACTACCACCACTTGACATATGACTGATATAATCAGTAAAAACAAACTAACAGGATTTTAATCCGCTCATTTCTGACCTTGAAAATCCTGATTGAGGGTTTGTTGCAATATAAAACCTTATGGGCCATGAAGGCTTAAAAAGATATTGAAGTGGATGCAAAATTTATGAGGAGCAGGGACTCCAAATCAGTTCTGACAGATTAGCAGAAGGGTTGATTGATGTGCTCTGTCCTTGTCACAAAAGTTTATAATAAAAGCACCAAAAAATATAATTGTGTAATGAAGTCAAAGTCAAATCACTATTAATAACCCTTGTCACCTTTTGAGATCGAAAACAAGAATTTGGTCATTAAGTTCCTGAGGTTGAGGAAAACAAATTTAATTTCTTGGCATTTAATATGGGCACAACACACTGATTTATATGTGTTGTCCCTATCACATGAATTTAAAGCAGGAGCAATATGGCCATTCAGGACAGCCATCAATTGTTTTTCTCTGGCTTGTCCTACACAAACTAATGTGATGTGACAGTGTTTGCTGCACAGCCTAATGTGACACAGTCAGCCAGCTTCATAATCAATAAACCCAGGGCACTAACTAATCATCCACATCTGAACTTAATAAAACAAAACACACAAGCCTTATTTTTATTTTTTATTTTTTTTACATTTCTGTTATTATGACAATGCTACTATACACAAAACAGTTGCTACTCAAATTTGACATCGGACATCAAATAAACAAATATAATACAAATAACCTTGGCTGCTGCCCTAAGGTTTAAAAAAAAAGAATAAAGTAATGAAGTAAGGAGAAAAATTGCATTCCTTGTCCCCAATTTAACTTGGATGCTAATTTACTGTTTCCTGATTTATAACTGAGTTCACCACCAGAAAACAAGAGTTGTTAAAATTACAATTACATTTTAACTGATAGACTAAAGCTGTCAATGTTCACCTTCAGTTCACTTCTAAACAAATTCAAGGCGGTTTTCTATTGGCCTCGTTTCTACAATCACACTAGACCGGGCAATTTCTGTTCATTTTCACTGTATACAACAGATAATAAGTTACTATCACATACAAGCATTTCCCTCCTTGCCCTGAAAGTGAACATATCGTCCAAGAGTTGAGGCACAGGCATGTTGACCAGAGGGAGCCCTTATGTCGTCAAAGCACCAAAACATACAGTCTGTACATGTGTACAGAATCACCAAATCTAGCGTGATGGCATGTTAATTGATGAGGATGGTTGTGGTTTTAGTGGGAGGTGCTCCATTATTTCTAAAGGAGGTTTGTGCTTCTGCTCTTCTCTCTGGCCATCAACGCTCGTCTCTTCCTGCTGGACAAGGCTCCCACGGGTCGGATCTTCATCTCCGTGAAGTCGAGGGACAACAGGTGGCCCTTCCACGGTTTCCAGTTCACGCCCTGGCAGAAGGACATCGATTGAAATATAAAAGAAAGACAAGAGAAAAAGGGGAGAAGCAAGTTAGAAGGAGAACGGTGAGAGACACACAGAGAGGCGTGTCACAGAAGGCTCCTCTGGCATGACAGACAGGCAGAATGACAAACACTAATAAATACCAGCCTCTGGCTTCATTTCACATGAGTACAAACTTGTTTTCACTGTTATTGCATTTCACCAACAAACATTGTCGGAGACATTTGCAGCCACAATATTATGGATGAAATCTCGACAAGAGCAGAGATCTCTGCTGGCATTTCCTTCAGTATCAGTCTCCCTTAGACATAATAACTGTTGTTGTTACCCTCTCAGTCTGGTAAAAAAAAACAAAAAAGCACTTCATAGCTGGTGTGAGAAATGCGTTTTCTTATCATTCCTGATAGATTCAGGCCATTTCGGCTTCACCTCAACAATCCAAAACAAAACAAGTAGAAGTGGGCTGGGATCAAGTTGTCTTGGATTGCTGAGCAGGGAACAGCCTCCCCTGTGTTTTTTTCTATGTATTTTTTTAGAAAGCAACTCGAGTAATAATGATAAATTATTTGATAATGATGGTTATATGCATTTGTTGTGTATCGTCAAATTGTGACAGGAGAAGCTGTGTTTTGTTATACAAAAAAAAGGCAAAACTTTTTACTAATTTTGTAACTATGGTAAGTTTGAGTGTTGAAGCCTCCAAAAACTGCTACATTTATTAAGAGCATCAGTGACATTTTGAGCTGAGGGGGATTCAGAATAGCAAACATAGAGAACGAAAAACTGTTTTAGGATCCAATTGCATTATTATTCACATTGTAACTTAACTTAATTTAGCAGATGTAAATGCTAGAACTTCACAAAGTTTGAGAGTAACATTATTCACTGCAGGATGACAGCACACTACACCTGAAGAGTTCAATTCAAATGATCTCAAACCAAGACCTCTTATGTTTGCTTAGATTTGGTCAATTTTGCAAATACCATGTTCTCCTTTTTGTTCTTTTCAAGGCATTTTAAAGCCACATTGGTAGATTCACACTCAATGCAGAGATTCCTCCCTGCTCACTCACCACACTGTGCCTGTTGTCTCCCCAGTTTCCATTGAGGTTGGCCAGGTGACAGTTTTTGTACCACCAGGCACCACGGTGGGTCAGGGCACAGTTACTTAGGGCAATGTCATTGTCTGAGTCAACAGTAGTCCAGGGCCGGCCTTGGTGGTAGGTCATAGCATCACCTGGAGATCATAAACAGTGTAGAACAGTAATACATTACCTGTATTTTTGTCATCATGTGTATATGTTGCATGTCTGTCATCCATCTGTCTTAAAAACTGCAAAACAGGCTGTATGCAGTTCAACCTTCCTCTATCCACAATATATTCAAACAGATTTTTGCTGCTCACTCACTTTTTCTTCGGTGTTTTCCCTGATGGATGAAATTTAATAAAATGCCAAATATAGAGCGATACATTATATGTTGCTTCAGCACTCTGCGGTATGTGTAGACACGGCGTACCACTCGCTGTGCGTCTGCATCTTTCTGGCTTCAAAGCCCACTTGAACCCTCCCTTTTTTTCAGATACAGGCTTCCCTATATAGCCACTGTCTATAACTCACTGAAAACAAGTTTATAAAAAATAATATCCCACCTACTGTTGCTGTCTGTTTGCTTTTTCAGCACCCCACAGAATGATGGGTAGGGTGCCAACTGCTTGAAAAAACCCTGAATCCCCACCCCTGTCTGTAAGCTGCTCATGTTGTCTTCTCAGTGTCAGGTTTTTGTTCTGCTGATTGTTTTGAAAAGATTTTAGAAGCAAGAAGCCCACCTGCTGTGCCACTGTATTTGCCAATAGTGAGTTTGAACTTCTGCTTGACCGGCGCAACCTTGAATTCGTCATACACGGCGTAGGCTCTCTCTGAACCCAGGCCCAAGTCAAACCTCAGCTCATACTGAGTAGGAGTGTTGGTAAGCTCATATATCTTATCCAGACCTGAGGGAACAGCCAGACAGAGAATGTGAAAGCAAGAAGCAATACTCTATTACTTTTCAAATATGCATGAGAACAGACAGAACATTGGATTGCTCACCAATCCAGAACTCCTCTGTCACGTTGCCAAAACCTGCTATGTACTGTCTCCAGCGTTTCAGAAAGTCCAGCTTGCCAATTGTACGTCGCTGGAGCACCTGAAAGAAGAAGAAGCACATTTCACTGACAGCTGTTAAACAAATGTTTCAAACAAGTTGCTTTAGGGTTTTTGGTTGCCTTTCCCACCACAAAAATTCCAGTAGCAATAACTGTCAACTTCTATTATTAAAGGGGCGAATAAGTAGAGCATAAAAAATCCATAAAATTGGGGAAGATATCTTGACTTTAAGGCCTTAGCTCCATGAACATTGTATCCTACATTACCCATAAGGCAATTCAACAGCATGTGGACATCAACAGTATAATTTTTCAGACTTTGAAAAGCCACAGCTACACATTTTATACACACAGGCTGAGTACTTATTGTGACGTACTAGATCAAATCTGTGTCTTGCTCCTTTAAAGTTTACCTATATAAATTCTGTCCACATAATAAACTTTAAACTTTACTTGACCTTACTTCAAATAAAAGAAAATAAAAAATACAGAATTATTAATGTCTGAAAACCTGACTCAAAAGATTTTGATCTATGCAGTTTATCAACAATTTGTACCAGCCAGCCGCCTCCATCGGTGTCCATGTCGCAGTAAACCTCAATTGGTTGTGAGCGGTTATTGTTGACATAGATGGTGTGGACGCCACTCTTCCTGAAGCCATTCTTCATGACTTGAAGACAGTCCATTGGGAAGGCGTACAGGAGACCAACTAGGGAAGAGCATGTGACCACATTATTCAGATTTATTTAACACTAATGATGTGACAAGTTCCAAAGAAAAGAATATATCAAGAGCATCATACACTTAATGGGCCTGCAGAAGACAGAAGTGACTCAGTAGACAGTAGGGTACAGACCTGTTTTGAAGACAGTCTGTACCACCTTGCTCCTCTTGTTCCCCCTGTAGGCATTGATGGTGACGATGTATCTCTTCCCCGTCTCCAGACTGGACACAGAAAAGCTGATCTCACCGGCTCCGAGCTGCTTTTCAACAGTCTGATCACAATAAGCAAAACCTGCAGTTAATCTTACTGAACAAGAATTATAAAGTCATGTAGCTGTCACATATAATGTGATACATAATGTTGCCTTTGATTGAGTTCACTGCATGACTGACGATACTGTCTTGAACTTCAATTAAATGCAGGCATAAGATGGGCTCCTCAATTCTTACCTAATCTTTAAAAGGTATCAAAGAAAAGATCAATCACCTCATCCATGTGCTTAAAATCACTTCTAATCACTTTCTTTTTATTTTTTGACCACAAGAGGTCAGGGTTCTACAGAGCTTCGATCGAGCATCCACTTAAGAGACTCTATTTTAAACAGCACAGAAACTGTTTATCAAGTATTTGCATACTTACAAAAAAACATGTTATAGTTCAATGTTTGGCCACAGGATGCTCAAAGTAACTACTGCTCTGCTTTTTCTGATGTTGAACAAAAGATGTGTGCATCCTCAAACACGCTCCAACTCAGGTTTCCATATGACGGTGTGTTCTTTGAAAATTATCATTTCAATACTTATGCAATTATAGTAAAACTGTATTGTAAACATTTGTATAAGAAATAAATGCAAATATACACTGTTGCAAATGTACCCTGATCCTTTGCGAGACAAAGAGTTTAATACCTCAGTTATGGCATTAATATAATGTGTTGAAGAAAAAGTCATGCTGTCTGGAAAAAGTTTTCTGAACATCACTCTGTCAATGCATGTATTACACTTGAGTAAGCACATCTTTTCTCAGTATGTTAGAAGTACAACAAAAAAGTTTGAAATTAACCTTTAAACATTAGGATCTTAACATGTGAATACATTTTTGGTGTGCTTGTGTTTGGGTGAGGTAATGTGTTTCAAACCTAGTGGCTAAGTACCTCCATGTTGCCGTCCTCATCTCTGTAGGTGAGGATGTACCCCTCAATGTCAGCGAGAGGAGGAATCCAGGTCAAAACAGTAGAGTCCATTGTTACATCTGTTGCCTTCAGGTCCGCAGGGGCATCAATGTCTGTGGGTTGGAGTGTCAATCAGAATGGATTACAGTACAAGAACATGGTGTCTACTTTGCGTTTAATAATACATCTTATTAACTCTGGTCTGGATTGGGTTAGCAGAGGGTTTTGGTGCTGCTTTCACTTGAGTATGTTCACTAAACCTGGGGGGAAAGAAATCACTCATGAGTGACCCAAAAAGAAGAATAGGGTGTCTTTACAGGTTCCGAATTGTTTAATCATGTTTCCTGAAACTATAGCTCTCAAAACTCCAAACACAAAACTAAAAACAGTTAACCATTTTCTCAAAACTCCACAAATACTTTTTTTCAAAATGAAACACTGCATTCAAAACCACGTTCTCTCTTGTCTAAACAGATTTACAACACAGCGATCATATGAATATCTCTTACAGAGCATCAATGTATACGCATACGTATATGTATCTTTTAGCGGACAATGTTACATATTTAAATTTATGAAATTGAGTAGAAATTGTTTCCTTTTTCTCTTTTTTTTACTAAACCCTATTTTATGGTACATACAGTTCAAAGACACTTGCCATATTGCACTATAATACAATACTGTGAATATATCAGATAAGTATTGCACTGCCACAATCATTGTATCATAATACTGTAATTCATTTGAGCTAAACTCAAAACCTAGCTTCTCAGAGTCAGACTGCAAACTTATAGTTGATGCTGCAACATTGTTAAGAGTTCAAACCGAAGTTGCACAGATTTCTTTAGAAATATTGTCTCGCCTTCCTTCTCCTCCTCTCACTCTTGCTCTTCCTCTCTGGTCTCCATGCTGCTCTGTTTTACCCCAACACAGCAGAGGTCTCCTGGGGCCCCTTTATGCTCTGCCAGGTGACTGAAGTGTTTTTCCAGTTGAGTTTGAACAAGTGAGTGAGGCCAATTGGTAAATAGGTTGTAGCATTTTGAAGGCCAGTGTTTTCCAGGTGAACAAAGTGTGCTAAATGACATGATTCGTGCTTAGAGTTTTGCAAAAATGTGATTTACAATTTCTATTTGAGTGAAAGCAGTGGACTTAGAGTTTAGCAGTCTGGAGTTTTATTTATTGTAATTTTATTTGTGCTTCAGTTTTTAGTGCACAAACTCACACTTGCGTATGAATTAAGTGTTTTTCAAACACAAAGACATAACTTTGCAGAACATTATTCATCCTTTATTCCCTTCATCTACCTCGATAATAAGTGCAGCATTAATGTAACCTCTCTCCAGCTGAATCACGACACCAGATATGACGACCACCCGCCTGCAGCGTCACAATTTGCCTCTGCAGACAAACTGGCACTTAAGTATAAATGCTTTGGAAGTTTGACCTGAAACAGACGCCTGCTGTAACAGTGGGAGCCTTAACCTGCCATGGCTCAAGAAATCATAGCGAGCGTGTGTCACCTTGACATTCAACATCAGCTCAAACTATCTATCCAGAGCCATAGTTTCACTACTCTTCTGGTAAAAACACAACTTTCTATTTATATTAAGGAATCATATAATTGTCAGTTTTACTCTCACTGAAAAAAAAAATTCTGGTAATTGAATAGTGATAGTAGAAAATAGTGTGAACAGTGACAGATTTAATAGTATCATTGGTCTCATTAGTCTGTGAAACGCAGTGATGTTGGTTTGAGACTGACATATTAATGGTGCTTTTTACCAGGTTCAACAAAGTCACAAATGTAATAACACATGCTTTTATGTATCCCAGATGATATCTTTTGACACGACGGTTTCCTGTCTGAACTCAGCACCACGTTGGTCTGTCACCGGGATGGTTTCTAATGAGTTATGACGTGACGAGTTTATAGTCCGAAACTTTTTGGCCATTTGCTGCCTAATTGAAAAGGATCCAGCTTTCACTTAGAGGTCTCAGGTGATTTTACAGATCATCTGCCTCACACAAAGATACGCCTGTTGTAACGTGTTCACCATGTGCTGCTATTTTTACCCCACACCAAGTTACGAGACAAACCCAGAGTGACCTGGCTCAGCCTGTGGAAGACATTTTCTGCCAGAGCAGGGGTTTTGGTGTTTCCTGGTAGGTTTGATGTTTAGAATAATCTAATTCAAACTTTAAAAAAAAAAATAGTTTAGCAAGTTCATATGATGTAACAATTATTGGATTGCTGTTTTGGTGTGCATAAATCAAAAGCATCATTATTAGTAGTACATTAATAAATAAAGAAATTTCCATTATGGTTAAACTAAATTACTGTTTTTGAGACTATTGGCAGTTTTAAGGTTTGTATTAATATAATAAGGTCTTACACATGAGCCAAGCACCACAGATTCCCAACTAAACAGCCCAGATGTATTTACTGACCTCACATAAAACACTGTCACATAAAACATCATTAAAGAAATAAACTACACCCATATTTGCAAAAACCCACAACCCCATGCAATGCTGTTTTGCAGCATAAATAAAAATTCATGACCTTTCTTATTAATTCTAAAGGGATCAGCAAACTCAGACTGCCTGTTTCTTTCGCCCACATAAGTGTTCCTCCTCCAATTTGCAGCCCTGCTACAGGTAATATAGTACATCTTTTAATTTCTAGATTTCATCTACTTGTTAGTGTGTTTCAGCCTATGTGGATTTAAAATTAAATTGGTTAATTTTTAGCAGACTGGCAAAACATCAGATTAAAGCCTCAACTGAAGAGAACTAGTTTTAGGTAACATCCAACAACAACATCTTTAAAAAGAGAAATCTAGACTGAATAAATTCCCTTTTTTAGATGTTAAACGACGAATTGCCAAAATAAAGGGGAGCTTCATTATTAGAAAAAGAAATCCCTGCCTATTCGTTGCGTATTAACCTGTCTCAACTTTTGTTGAAATCTTGGTGGTTTTGTCCCCTTTGATGGCCAAGATGTAGACAGTGAAGAGGACCCCAGGCCTCAAACTAGTCAGCATATAAGAGGTGCTGTCAGGATCCACTGGGATTTCACCACTAGAACCCCCAGAAGAGCTGTAGGTTACGATGTAACCATCTATTTGGGCCTGGGCTGGATCCCATGACACACTGAAGGGTAACCCAGGAGGTGCTGGAGGGACTGCATCTCCGAGCAGTCAAGTTATTGGGGAAAAAGGATGTCCGGGCTGCTTTGCTCGCTGTGACCCGCGTGAGAAGTTGCAAGTAGATGGATGAACTGATGAGTGAATACATTGGAAAACTCCTTTAAACAAACAAGCTGATTCTGATTAGTTTACCATGTGAGATGCACATTTTTCTTTTGGGGTTTACAGGAGTTGTCCTGTCAAAATAACTAATTATAGGATATTTGAAGATATGATGTATTAAACATGAACATGGCCCCGCAAAAGAAGATTTGAAGTGAGTATTTCAATCGAGGCTTTGGCTTTGATTGGTCAGGTAATTAAGTTTAACAGCAAATGGTAGATTTGAGACCTGTCTCAACTTGTGTTGAAATCTTCTTGCTGGCTTTGTCCCCTTTGATGGCCCAGATGTAGACAGTGTAGAGGACCCCAGGCCTCAGGCCAGTTAGCCTGTAAGAGGTGCTGTCAGACCCAACAGGGATTTCCTCACTTGAGCCCTCAGAGGAGCTGTAGGTTAGGATGTAGCCATCAATGTCTGCCTGGACTGGGTCCCATGACACGCTGAAGCTGGACTCTGTTTCATCTCGGGCTAAGAGGTTAGCAGGAGCATCCAGTTCTAGAGGGAGATGTTAGTGGTTAATATACTACCGATGCTAACTTCAGAACTACTGATGCAAACTACAAGATGCATTGTTTTATTCCTCACCCGAAAGTGAAAAAATACACTCTGGCATGCATTTGCTAAAGATATTAGTAATATGATGGTAATTACAAGGAGAGACATTATTCATATAGTACATCATAAAAATAAGGCACTTTCTCTTAATGAGATGTAATATACGTTTAAATGTTCCCACTAGCTTTGCCCACCCTCAATGCTCAAGTATAGATGATATAAAGGACAAAAGAACCCAGGCAGTTAAGTTTGTAAGAAACAGCATGGGATCCCAGAGGTGTCGCTGCACATGAGCTCTCATCAGAACTGTAGCTAAATGTATGTCCACTGATTTCTGACTGTACTTTGTCTCATGACACACTGATGATTGGCCAAGGGATTAGTTGGAGCTTCCAATCCTGCACATGGAGTTACAGTTAAAGCAAGAACTACGATAACTTTGCCTGGAATAAGGACATTAGTGCCCACTCCCTGTGACCCTGCTCAACCTGTGTTGTGTAGGTAGGAAAACCAAGATTGGTCAGAACATTAGTTAGTTTTCCAGAAATGCCTGGTTTTGATAATTTCAACTCTCAATTCCAAGCTGGAATTTCTTGTATCCATTCATAGGTTCTGCACAGAATAGACTCTGTTCAAAATCTCTGTCACGGAAGCAGCTGCAAGGAGCTGTCTACAGGTGAAGAGTGCTTGTCATTGTGACACCCCAGGAACCTGGTGATAGACAGCAGGAGTGAAGAAGGCTGTCAAACTGAGGTCCCTCAAGGCCTTGCATTGACCTTTTCTGCTAAACTAAAGATTGGGCAAATTGGGGTTTTACACACACGTTACAGCAGAGAATGACAAAAAGTTTAGGGGAATTTGGTGTAGTGAAGCACACATTTTATCAGATTGTGCTAGTGAAGAGACAGCTGAGCCAAAGCAATAAATTTCTTCATCGAGTCAATCTTCAGTCAGTCACAAACATACAGTACATGTAACTGAAATGATCATGTTGGAAACAAGGTTCTGCACCATGTTGGCTGACCTCAGTCTGCATGACATATTCCTCTGAGAGGAACCAGAGCTGCTGGTCTTCCAGAGTAGCAGAGCTGTTTTGGTCACTTGGAAAGAATGAACCTGAGTGCCTCCTTACGCTCCAGGCATGACTGAATGAGGGGAGACTGCAGGGTAACCCAGGAGGTGCTGGAGGGACTGCATCTCCGAGCAGCCAAGTTATTGGGGAAAAAGGATGTCCGGGCTGCTTTGCTCGCTGTGACCCGCGTGAGAAGTTGCAAGTAGATGGATG
>JBBPCS010030663.1:6113-22563 GCA_037974645.1 Hollardia meadi
CCCCCCCCAGACTGGGGCGCAGCTGAGCCCCCATTCACCGCTACAGTAATCAAGTCCGCAAAGCTCTTCTCGGCTCCGATTCTCTTGGGTGCACAGAGTAAAATCAAAATATATGGAGGTGCTTATGTAATAGCAGGTATCCAATAGTAACAGGTTGCTTCCATAATCTAAAAATACCTTCTGGGTGATTCATTGATAGGAGTAGTAGCTACAAAGAGCATGAAGGGACCCAACACCAATTAGGAGCTCTTAATTATCAATTATTTGTGTGACTGGCAGGTTTATGTAAGCTGCACCGAGGTGGGGATGAGTCACTGGAAACTGACAGGGGGGTCATTGCCAGCCAAGATTGCACCACATCCTCTGAAGACATTGCCCCTCACTCCGTCGCCTGCTGGATAAAGTGATTGTAAGATTGCAAACTAAAGCTGCGGCTCATAGGCTTATGTGGCTTGATGCTCCTTGAAATTACCTTGAAAACACATGACCAGGTGCTAGTGGGAGTCTGACAGCCATCACTTAACCTCTGAGCCACGATCTTATGTCCCACGAACACCGTGACAGCTCTAGAGCTACAACAGAGCCCACTTTAGCAGAGCTATTAAGGTGTCAGACAGAGCAGATAAAGAGAGTACATCATCCAAAATACAGTTCTATGTATTGTTTACTGTCAGGGAATTGGTCCTGAAAGTAATGTAATGATACAATGGTTCCAGCCATATCAAATGTAGTGAGAATGCTGGATTTGCATGTATTTCGGTGGGCTAATTACGCCACAAAAAAAGAGGGATGATGACTGAAATGGGGTAAAACAATGAATTCTAATGGAGATGCCTCTGTCAAGCAGAAAATAAAGTAAGGCTTTACTGTGAAATTGTAGTTAAAAGCATGACAGAGATCACTGGAAACACATTTCATAATTGTAGGCAAAGATACGCTGTCTGCATATGAATGAGACAAGTATCTAAATTTAGATTTAAGTCACTTTAGCTACGAGCAGCCATCTGCTGCTCGGCGACTTTCTCCTGTGTGTTGTTTTATTGGAGGCTGTTCCCATTCCCACTTACACATGAATGAAAAAAAACATTAAAGTTGATGATTTTTCAAATCAAGGTAGTTTTCACAGCTTCGAGTATGAACTCACCCTCCTGACTGCAACCAGGATTCGGCCATAAGAGTAGACCATGAGCAGAAGGGGCAGCAGCAGACAGAAGATGAAGAGACAAAGCACATAGGAGATGCTGGTGGGTGAACGGAGGTGCCACTGGACGGAGCATGTGGTTCCGGGTCCCTCGGGCCCGTAGCTGCTCCAACCCAGCAAGGGCGGCAAGGTCCAGAGGAGAGAGTAGAGCCAGGAGCCTGCGACACAGAACCAGGCCTTCCTGAAGTCTGAGATGTCAACCTTCGAGGATTGCAGCACGGTGGTGTAACGCTCATAGGAGAGAACAGACAGTGACACCAGGGACACAATACCTAAAACAGCAAGAGAATAGAAGACAGAAGAGTAGAAACACTGACCATCAAGACATCATTCACTCAAATAAAATAGGAACTAATTAAGTGGATAAATTGTAAAAAAAAAAAAAAAAAAAATTAATTTAAATTAATGCTAAAAGCCATATATAATATTTTCACCAGATTGTATGTCATAATAATAATATGTTATAATATGTGTTTACCAAAGAGGAAAACTTTCATCTGAATTATTTACTTAATTTTAAGTCAGGATCATGATAATAGATCCTTGTATGTAAGCGCCATTACATTTCATGTAAGCGCACTCCTCCTTTCTGCTGTCAATCCTATCTCAGACATCTCAGGGCGATACTGCTGTACAATTACTGAAGAGCAGCTCTTCACTTACATCTGTGTGGGAAATGCTTTCTCTCTTCTTTAACTGAGACAGGAAACTGAAAGGCCAAGAGACCTTCAGCGCTGCAAATTATTTTCCTTTATAGCCACAATGGGTGCAATGGCTCCGTGGCAACATCAGTCAGTCTACTTTGTTCCAGATTGAGATACAGTATATCTCAACAACAAGCCTACTGGTTGAATTGACATTAAAATTTTGTACAGACATTCATGGTTCTCACTCGCTGAATTCCAATGATCCCTGATTTTCCCGCCACCATGAAGTTTAAATTTGTGGTTTTGAGTCTTAACAGCTATGTTTGCCACGAGATTTGGTTCATTCATGTTCCCCCCTCAGGATACATTATGGTGAATTCCTGACTTTTCATATAGCATCAGGTCAAATCTCAATTTATGGCCAAATCAGACCACGCGTCTCACCAGAAGTTTAACTTTCGGAATTCCCCATAAACTTCTATGTTTACTTCACTTCTTACATTCAACAGATGCTGGTGTAAAACAGGAGCGAACGGCCACAAAGTTCTGCATTGGCACCCATCGCGCATATGTCACTCACCAAAGAGGGAATTGGCGAACCCGTACCACTTGCAGCCGTGCTCCCCAATGAGCCACCTCCCGTGCAGACTCGCAGCGAAACTGAAGGGCGTCCCGAAGACGCACACGAGGATGTCGCTCAGGCTGATGTTCAACAGGATGAAGTTAATGGGCGTCCAGAGGGAGCGAAACTTCACGAAGATGAGAAGAACGAGGAAGTTGCTGAGGATCCCCGCCACTAATATGAAGCCGAGGCATACTGCCACCACCGTGTGGCCGGTCCGGCTCAGCCCGCCGGGGCTCTTGGACGCCGGTGAGTCCCACGGGGTGGAGGCGTCGGTGCTGTGGATGGAGCCGGAGAGAGAGCTGTCTGTGGTGCTGAAATTGCAGCCGCGTGTGTGGACGACCATATCTGGGAGTGTAGAGCAGAGTGCTGGAGAGGAGGTGGACACACGCAGCAAGTCCCGCACAGCCTCACTACTCTTCCCCACACGCTGGGAAGGCCAGTACAACACAGTTCTTAGAGTGTGGGGAGAGTTGAGTGTGCCTTGTGCACTTCTTTATACCTCCAGCAGTATAATGTATGTAAATAACCTCCACCGCCTTCTCTCTGCCACATATTGCCTTCGACATTCTCCAGTTATTATAATAAGTCCTTCAATGGCCTGTGTAAATACAGTAAATCCCTCAAATATATACAGTATTGCTTTGCAGGCTGCCAATGCAATGCCATTCAAGGCGTTGTGCTGAGCTCATTTTGTCACACCGAGTTGCACTGGATTTTAGGGTTTTTCATCTGCAGATATAGTCCATATTAAGCCATTCAAATTTTTCAGTTACACTGGAGCAGCAGTCCAAATTATAGTTACAAATTCAGTTTAAAGAGCCATTCCAGTGTTTTGGTATGCTTTATCTGACCATTATTAACCATTTTCAAAAATGGTGCTCTGGCTAGGGACAGGGGCGTTGCTAGACATAAAGCTCTACTGGGGCACAGGCCCCCCATAGCTGCTTTTGTATACTCGCAGCAGTGACTATTATAGCAGCACACCGGCTCACGCAGACATTTCTGCACGTACGCATCAGCTTGTCTTATTCGGTTAAACTGCGTTGCTTTTACAAGCGTTGATTGGGTTACTGCGTTGCATTTAGATCCATTTCTTTTTCTTTTCTTTTTCAATCTAAATGAATGCACTGACAAATAAAGTAAATTGTTAAAACTCAAACTTGAGATTTATACTGGGGCACAGCAGATTTATACTGGGGCACGTGCCCCAGTAAAAGGGGTCTAGCGACGCCTACGGTTAGGGAGCCACTAGTTCCCATTTATTTCTGCATCGTGTGAACTCAAAGAGACTTAAAACTCACTTGAGATCCGTGTTGAAAATGAGGGTCAAAGCGGTCAAAGTTCAATCATTGCTGCAAGTTAACACTTCGCCAACAGCAAAAGCAGCCAAGACAATTGATTAGTTTATTCGAGCACATTTCAAACAGGTGTTCAAATGTTTATTTAATAGGGAAATCAATGGAAATCAATGGATCCATGTAAGTAAAGAAAAAAAACATCCGTACAAATATAAAACACAGTTGTATTCCCTGGAAAATGTTTAGTAGAGATGTTAGTAAATGGTCTTAAATGTGCAAAAACAATATGTGGTCCTTTAGAACAAAGCAAATTGCAGTCACACTTTTTGGGCATTTCCTTCCTTGTGGTTCCAAAATTTAAAAAAAACAACAAATTTGATCCAGATGAACGGACACAAACACTGATAACACACTATAGAAAATTGTTATTGATTTTATCTGACACTGACACATGCCCCCATTTACTTTGTGTCCACACATTAGATCTCTCACTAACGATTACAGTGGATATATGACTGGAGGGACTGACGTTATTTTGCTCTTTGATGCCAGCATTGTAGGGGAGATCATTGTAAATGCAGCTACCATGAACACCTATTGCTATGCAATCAATATCATTGGCTTGTTGAAAGCTCGATCGTAGAGACCCATGACAGCAGACGCAATCCCCTGATCCCCTCCCCCCCCAATATGCACCTCAGATCAGTCTGATTATGCCTGACACAAGGGAGGAGGAGGGATTATGGTTTCAAGTCTGCATGGCTGTTGAATCCACACCTGCCTCCCAGAGAATTGTCTGTTTGTTCCTCCCCCACTCCTGCTGTCAATCTTCCTTCTCTAATATTTGGAAAAAAGATACCAGATAGATTCGTACAGTAAGCCCCTAGTTGCTACAGGTTCTTTGACCCCTGATTCAGGAGTATTTACACCACTGACTCCATGTGAGCCCAATAAGGCAAAGAGAAATGACGTGTTTTCCTAATAGGCACCTGCTGTTATACTAAACTTGCAGGGTTTTGTTTGAGGTTTACTCTCTGCGCTCTGTGTTTACTGCTTCTTCGTGCCTGCTTCAGCGAGTCGTGTGATTTTCTTATTACTGTGTAAAACATTTCAAATAACATTAATATCCCTTTACATAAAATTCCCAGCAGCCATAATAATAATAATAAGTATGATATTTTATGACAGAAGTTAATGATGACAGAATACGCCTCGTAATTGTTCTGTTTTTAATGCATTACCTCTGTGACTGTTTGGTGCAAAGCTAAAGGAGCTGTGATCCTCCGGTCACAAAGACTATCTCTTCATTTGACAAAGAAAGTGTAGAGAAACCGATTTTGGAGCCAGGGTCCTCAGGAACAAGTTGTTGTTTTTTTAGCCTTTATTTATTCAGAGAATGTTCTCTGAGAGGCAGCCTCTCCCCGATCACATTCACACAGTTACACACATTCACACCTGGAAGCTGCCCAGTGCAACCACAGTCTGACCTGCTGGCCACTGAGCAGCTCCACTGGAGTGGTTGGGGTTAAGGGCCTTGCTCAAGGGCACCTCAGTGGTGATGAGGGAGGAGCAAGTGCTGCTTATTCACTTTCCCCACCCAGATTTATCCTGCCGGGTTAGGGTATTGAACCTACAACCCCCTGGTCACAAGCTTGCTTCTCTATCGAGGCCAACCCCTGTCTGATTTGATCCATTAGAGTCTTCATTCTACAAATTATATCAGAAGTAACCAGATTTACAGTATATACTGTACATCTTTAAAGTTGCATGATTTTATTGATGACAACAGAAGCTGCTTAATATCACAAATCTGGACATATCTGTTTTAGGTTCTCACACGATTGAAGGCTGTTAGAAGCGTCAAGCAATCACCAAAATCAGTAGAGTTCATCCTCTGGAAACCATGAATGCCTGTGCAAAATTTCATGTCAATTTGCTTTATTTGGACTACCAAGACCCGTGTTAATGATGCCGTTATAAACACTGCAGGAAGCCATACGCAAATGAAAACACGTAAATGCAGGCGGAGACTGCTGTGAGAGCCCTCATACCCTAATCATGAGCATCGACCTGAACTACACAATGTCCTAGATGTTGATGAAATCGAGGATCATTTGGAATTACTTTTGGACAGAAAATGGGTCACTTTCTGACTGGCTTCATCTTTTCTCTGAATTTGCCTCTGCAAACACAAAGTTGTATATTATATGCCAGGGATGTTATCAACCTGAGTCTGGAGGAGGAGCCTGTAAGAGTAAAAGATGTAACCAGATACCTAAAGTAATCATTAGGTGTGTTAAAAAAAAATTGTTGCATCTTCTCTGCTCTGCAACAGGTAGTAGATCCGTTGACGAGCCAAGTCGAGCTTGGGAGAAAATGTATAGCCTAATATTAAGAAATCTAGATTGTGTAGGCATCATGTGCACATATGCATTATTTTTGCCAGCAAATGTGCTACGCGTGTGTTCCTCAGTGATAAAATTTGATGTAATTCCCTGCTCTGGAATTGGTTAATGCCTTGGACTGATTATGAGATGTTGGGATCCAGAGAGAGATTGGTTCACCTGCACTCTCCAGACTGAAATATCTTATTGGATTAACTAAATTCAATTCAATTTATTAAATATTAAATAAAATTTGTATTAAAGTAACGTTTCCATCAGCCTCAGTTGCACTTTATGTTTCGGCCTAATTAGCATACAATTAGCTAATTACACGATTGCATGCTAATATGCAAAAACTAAGATGACAAACATGGTAAAACTACCTGCTAAACATCAACATGCTAGTATTGTTGTCATGTTAGCATGCTGATGTTAGCATTTAGCTCAAAACTCTGCTGTAAGTATACAGCCTTACATTGCTGCTAGCATGACTGTAGACTTTAAGCCTTGTTTTGTTCCCCTTAAAAACATCATACTAATATTAGAAGGAGCAGTGTTCAAGATAGATTAGATTGTATTAGATTAGATGTAAAAAAAACAACAAAAAAAACTTCAATTATCTTTAATTATATTATTAACACCTTTCAAAAAGTGCCATCTAGGTGTGGAAGTATAATACACCTCCTCACAAATCCAGGCAGTACCAAACTCAAGTTGGGAACATGATCCAATAATAACAAGATTTCACAAGTTCTACAAAAAAAAAAAAAAAAACACCCACAGAAGTTTTTAATTACGATACTTTTGCACCATCTTCTTGAGTTACTAAATGAGATAGGTCATGTGGATGTGTGAGGAGGTGACGGAACAAACCGATGAATAGAGCTGAGAAAATTAGGGATGGTTTTGATGAACAGCATGAGTCCTTTAAAAAAAACAGCTTGTTAAATACACGTCAGCCTGACACTTCCTGCTGACAAAATGTCCATTCAAGAAGTCACTCTCTGAGCAGCACTCTAATGTAGCTCTAATGGGTTTGCTCCATAGACTTCACACAGCAGCAGATCCCTGTTCAACTTATTTGTATAAAAATGTCAATTACATCCAAAGTAATCTATTTTAATTAAATATAGGGCATGATATAAGTTCTCATAGGAATAATTACAGACAAGAAATATATAGTGTAACCATAAAGGTCTATTTCATTTTAATTCAAGCGTTGTTTAAAAATTGCCTTTTTTCCCCCCCAAGTCCTTCTTATCCCATTACCACTAATAATGAAATGTTATTTTATGATATGCATTATTATAGATGCATCAATATGTGCTTTACTTAACACATATAATGGTAACTTATGATACTACATGGACTATCATCTGCATTAGAAAGCATAATGTGTGTTCAGAACATATTATGAATGCCCCCAAAGACAAAACAGTGCCGTTACAGCCAGTTACAGTGTGTGATTGGCTGTCTGTTCATTCGAGCATTTGGCATCTGCTCAGTAAATGTATTGATTCGTACGATTATACATGATTTCTCATTTATTTATTCAATATCACACACCTTGGGTTTCCACTATATAAACATCCAAAGGCCAAGATTAATGCTGCATCCACAATCATATACACAGCACAATGTACAGTGAAATTGCTTACAGCTCCCTGGGTTGTAAGCCTGGGCATTGGTCAAGGGAAATGACAGGAGAACTGACCTGACATACATGTTTTTGATGGTGGTGAAAAACCAGAGCACCCAGACAAAACCCACGCAAAAACACAAGGAGAACATATATAACCAACTACACACAGAAACTCTTACAGAACTCTTTGTCTGAGGTGAAAGTGCTGATTACTGAGCCCCCGTGCTGCCACGACTAAAGGTAAATATAATATTCAAAGAAGCATTCAGATTATTTACTTAAGTAATATAGCAATACCACAATATAAAATATTCCATTACATGTAATACCAGCAGTACTTCAGTACATGTACTTTAGTTACTTTACACCACTGATCTCATGTCTTCTGTGTTGTGGTATATCAAACATTTTGTACAGTACATCATTAGGTATCAGTATTGATTCTGATTACTTTACAAAGCCGCTAACAGTATGGTTTTTTTTCTCCATCTTAGAGGTATTATTTCACATTATGAATATATTATTTAGCTTAACGCAGAGCTTGTTAGAATGTATATTTATCTGCTAAGATATTTACTTCGGTTTTTGTATGATGACATTTTTGTACAGTGCATGACAGTTGTGGAACATGGCTGTAAGTTTAAGATTACAAGAGAAAAACAAGTCATCAACACAACATCACTACCCTTCTCTTTTTTTTGTTTGTTTGGCTATATAAAATATACTCATCTCAGAAAACTGTAGACAGATATTAACGTTGACAATATTCACACTTAATACTGGTCTGTTAACTGGTGTAGGCCCCACTAAGAGAAGGTGCCTCATAAAAGCACAAGAAAATGCTGTTCATCCGACTCCACAGCAAAGGGAGCAGCAACATATACAGTGCTCTGAGATCTACGAGAGGAGTGACTTAGTTGAAGAACAGGTTTGTCAGAGATTGTTCCCTTTCAGAGAGTTTGTTCCAGTGAGTACATACTGAGGTGCTGAAGTCATTTTACTGAGAAACAGAGAGAGCTGGGCAGCAAATGGAAGCACTGTTGTATCTTCCGTGTGCACTCTGAGATGACACTCAGGCCTGTTTGACGAGAAAATATCTGACAGCTACCTGAGCGGGTTTACAGAGCCACAGATAGTAGAGGCAGTTCTCTCTGCTGCTGCTGCTCCTGCTGCTCTCTCTTCAATACCAGTACAAATCCTTCTTGTCCAGACGTCGACCTGACAGAGACGAGACATTAAAATGAAGCTGTAAATACACACTGTATGTTCTTATCTTTTTTACACTGTAGCATTTCTCAGAATCAGACGTGCAAATTCCCGAATGGTTACCGAGAAATGAGCGAGGACGTCAGGAAGTAACTGGTGATGAACAAATACCTAACAAGCAATCAAAATACGATTAGATAATGATAGGTTGTCAATTTTTTTATTAATCATGCCTGGTTAACTCTGAATCCGGTGCAAAATGGCACATAGTTACTTATTATTTACAGTACTCGCCCCTTCAAGTTAATTATTACGTCACACAGAACTGTTCAGAGGAATGCATCATTATTATAACAAACGGATTTTCTAAATAAGACTTTTCTCACATTATTTTTTTATAAATTAGTAATGCTTTCCATTAAAATCTCAGTTGTTGGAATGCTGTATGTAAATGGTTACTTATAGCACTACGTGCCTTTTAGCAACCAGTTAACACTTTAAGTTGGCCTCTGATGCAGCAGAGCCTGAGATGTCTGTACTAAGAGCCACATTTCCACCAAGCACTCCTGCTCAGTTCAGTTCAGACACAAGGATAGCAAAAAACAACAACAACAACAACAACAAAAAAAACGGGATGGAATGGAGTGGTTCTATTGGTACCATCCACAACTTTTGTCAGAAGAAATGCGAAAAAATGTGTCACTAACTGAACTGGACTGCTTGGTGGAAACGCCACTTTAGTGAGTCAAGATCCAAAAACACTTTCCATACTTCCCACACTCTCCAGTTTGTTTTGCAGACTTTTTGTAAATAATCTGAAGTCCTCAACTCCAAGCCAAGATAACCCTGATGACATCATCAGGAGTTATTTTCTCAGACTTTGGAAAGCTCCTTCACAACAGTCACAACTGCTATTGTTTTAACAGGCTTCCTGTTCCTGTAACCAGTAAACCCTCTAAACCAGGAACAAATTGATTGAGAAGGAAGTCTATGATTCAAAAAATTCTAGAACATCATTAGATACTTCCCCTTAGCATAGTATCCGAGCTAATTTATTGATTAACTAATGATTGTTGACAGTCTAAAGTCTTATCTAAGAACCTGTTATTTTATTTGTTTGAGGACACTTTTAAAGATGTTATATCACAGCTGAAGGCTTACCAGCTTCAAAGCCCACAGCAGGGTCCACAGACTCTCTAAATCCTTGCTGTACCATCCAAGTGGAATGCAGTTCTGGCTTGGAGCTGGAGGCCATGCTGGGGCCTATCTCACCCTGGTCATTATGCAGCAGGTTGAGCAGGGATGTTGCGTATTGCTGTCCAGTAAGACTCAATCCATCTGGGGACAGCGAATAGGCAATGGATGGCAACCCCGGGCCCTCTCCTGCTCTGGCAGTGAACGAGTGCCACGAGTCCGGAGCGTCGTCTGAAGGGCTTAAGGTCAGGAGGCGGCCTACAGGAGGAACCTGTGACCCGGAGTATGTGTCCACAGCACTCCCCTGACAGGGGCTGGTTCTCTCTGTGGGGGGACAAAGACAGAAACCGTGTAGGGTGCACGAATGGGAATGATTGTCCTGTTTGTTGACAGGATGGTCATACAGTGTTGGTTTTTGGGGCTTACCTAATTTAATAGTTTTGCGGATTTTCTTTGTCTTTGCTGCCAGTGCCTTGTCTTTGCAGATGTTGCTGAGAGCGCGGGTGAAGTGGGCATCCACCATGCTGTTGATGTCCCCGTGAAAGTAAGTCAGGATGATACACTGAGAATGCTTCTCCACCTTCACAGCCATTGGACTGTCTGTTCTGTCCTCCATGTGTCAGCTATGACGGCATACAGGGACAAATCAGGGTCATTAGAAGCTCAATATAGATTATGCCATTTCTCCTGTATTTACAGTCAGACAGAAGACAACTTAAGTCATAATGTGGCAGTCCACATTTTCTGTTGGTCTTTCTTTGCATGCATATATTGATGAAAACATTGTTATTTAATGTTTCCCTAAAACCCCTTAAGCCTATTTCTTGGATTTCTTGGATGCCATTGATAACAAAGTGTCATTATCACTCTTCTTACTTTCAGATTTACTTTAGGCTAAATACAGTATAGCCTATTTCTTAATGATGACACTTTTAATTGGTTAAAATGATTTAAATGTTGTTGTTTTTTTAGCACACTCCTCATTTCAAATCATTATTGTTGAAAAGGCAAATCAAACTAAACTCCTCTTCAGTGGAGTAGATTCCTTCTTTATCTGGCTAGCTGAAGCAATCCAAACTGATCTTTCCCTGTATGACTCATCGCACGGACTGCTAAAGGCTGTCTTTGAAACAGGCTGATTATAGCACACAAACAGAAATGGAAACCGTGTAAAAAATATTCCTTTCTTTTTGGTATATTTTATGGCTCAGAAATTGTGTCTTGTATGAACATAATTTTACTCTTACTTACTTACTCTTTACTTTGCAATTTGCCGGAACATGGTCATTGCGTTTGGATATTTAACATTATAAGAAACATATTGTGTGGGTTTGTACTGCAGGATGTTTAAATGAGGTAGCTGAAATGCATATGAATATGAATATGTTCCTGTTTTGGGAGAACCCGTACTTGACTGAGTGAAATGTAAATAATCACATTACATCCATCCCATAGTGCAGATACAAACAAACAAACAAACAAACCACTGTGTCAGTTATATTTTAAGTAACTTCTTCTCTTACCGGACCTGATGATTGACCAAAGGTGACCAGGGAGTGCGTTGTCGCATTGACTGGTCGTTCAAAGCTGATGTGTTCACCTACATGAGCAGCAGCCAAAATTGTTGGAAAAAATTACATTACTTGGCTTGAGCTTAAACATCGGACTCATCGATCAGATTCACCGACATCGGGTGCCT
The DNA here is from genome assembly GCA_037974645.1 of Hollardia meadi. Classification (NCBI taxonomy): domain Eukaryota; kingdom Metazoa; phylum Chordata; class Actinopteri; order Tetraodontiformes; family Triacanthodidae; genus Hollardia; species Hollardia meadi. The sequence goes on from JBBPCS010030663.1 coordinate 18,010, forward strand.
TTCCTTCCTTTCCTCTACAGAAAAAACATTTCACTTACTGAGCGTCCAAACTTACTGGATGTCTTAGACTGGGAGGGTGTGTGACTCTGCAGACAGCTATGAGCAGAATGTCATCCGGCCAGTTCCTCCTGAACCCGAATGTCATGCACTTTATTAAAACATTCTTCAGTCACACTGTCAAAGTCATACAGCAGTAGCTCTGAAGTGATTTGCCAGTCAGAGAGGATACAATTCAGATTAGATCAACATCATGGATGTGACAAGATAAAGTTAAAACTCATGACCATGGTACAAAGTACAGGAAAAAAACAAAACTTTTTCTTAATTTTAAAGAGACCTCCATTTCCAAGTGGAGTTGGCAAACTAAAATCAAGAAACAAGTTTAAAACAGAAATCCATCTAATGTGAGGATATCAAGGCAGTGCAAGAACATTGGCAGCAATAAAAGCAGAGCTACGGTACAACAAAGCAAGAACAAGTTACTTGAGAACCAGCAATAGCAAGTAAGCACAGGCAGGACATGTAAATTACATGCAGAAGCAAACATTAAAAAAAGGACAGATAAGAGCAGATAAAAGCAAAGACGAGGCAGATATGTAAAAAACAAACAAAAAAACTAAACAAAACAGGGCAGTTTAGCAGCATATGAGTTGTATACTGACAGACACTTATCAAATGATGAGGGTATCCAAGCTAATGCTGACAGATTTGATGGCTTATAAGACCTGTAAGTGGTGAGTTCCCTGATATGAACCGGTAGAACATTTCATTCATGTGCTGCTTAATCGAAAAGGTGATTTTTTTTGTTTTTTGTTGAGAAAACAGATTTTCTGATTGGGATAATGCAGTTTCCTCTTGTGACTCCTCTTGTAATCTGATTTGTATCATCTCGTTGCCTAAGAAAGCAACTAAGTGATGGAGGAGCCATGAATGACTTTATAGATGCGACATATATTTGCATGCTTGCAGGTTTTCCCAGCTCAGAAGATTTTATTTTTTCCCCAGTATATGACAATGGTGAAAGCTATTTCAGGGTTTTCATAGTTTGTTTATATATGCTGTAACCAGCATGTTAAACAGTGGATTTGGTGCGATATGATCATAGCATTCATATACATCCTTGCACCCTTGGTTGAAAAACAGTTCCTTATTTGAAAGGTTGTATTTGACCCCTTCTTAGCCTGAGTTTTGAATATGACGTTTGAGTCCTAAGATATTTTAATTCTAGTGTTTGTGGCTCAACAGTACTGCTAGCTTTCTTCTTTAAATGCATGCCATGATAATATTATTTCAGTTGCTATTTTATACAGGATATCAATAGGAGAAAATGATAATTTGATTTTAACACAACATGTAGCACAGGTTCCCAGAGCCTTCCCAGTCTGTTCAATACAAATGTGCTCACATGCTAAAAAGTTTTAGTCTTTAAGTTTAGAGTCAAGAGAAATCAGTGGTGCTGTCGATAGGTTAAAATCTTCACACACACAAACAAAATCAGTCTTCAGACACTCACAGGTTTAAGATCAGAAACATATTGAGGTTATATATATATATATATAAAATTGCACAAAATGTTTCAGCAAAAGTTGCATGAATATTTTATTGTCATCGAAGGATTAAGGATATCTTCAAAGGAAACATCATGAGCAGTAAAAATGTATCAATAGCAACCTGTGCAACATTACATGTATTCATTATTACAACTGTTACAAGTTTCACAAACACAAAATCCTCTTTTTCCAAGCACGAGTTTTTCAACTGAACAGTGAAAGCAGACTTTGAAGGTGAACTAGATTGAAGGCTTTTAGGCATTTTCAGAACACACGTCTTTACTATACTTTGAATTGAGTTTTCATGGCTGATTTTAATGTAGGAGTGTTTATAGACACATTGCTTCTCCATGAAAATGTGGATTATTACATATATCCCTGCCCATGACAGACTTGGGGCTGTCCTATTTTTATATTTGTGATTGAACAATAGACCTTGAAGAGGAGAGAGCAGTACAGAATGGCACATCCAGAGGCCTGCTCACGCCTCATGGCGGTGGTTTGGTGCTGATCCTGTAGAGGAGTCTGACACCTTCCTGTTGGTGGAGGTGCTGTCGGAAGCGACTGAGTCAGAGTTAACGAGATTGTTCTTTTTGCGGGGACCACCCACTGTCACGGTGCGACTCCGGTCTAAACACAGAAGACAAGAAAACGAATCATCCACTTTGAAATGACAACTAGCTGACCATTATACTGCAATATGCCTTACATCCACAAGCATTGCTTTGCTTTGGAGTAGCTACCTGAGTAATCACTGAGTCTGAAACGTCCGCAGCACAAGTGGATTCTCCACTGTTTCCTCACATTTTCCTTCATCAGACAGTGGAACAAAAAAACAAAAAGCCCTAGGACAAAGCAGGAGAGATTGTGGACACACTCATCTGTCATTCTGTCACTTAAAATGTTGCCATACTCCAACATGATGGAGTCATATTAGTGTTTTTCTTTTTCTCTTAGCACTTAGATTTATTCCATAGTTCCAATTTAATGTAATACCTTTAACTGCACTCTTTAAAGTGCCATGTTCTTCACATTTGTGCTACTTACCAACAAAGAAAACCTTATCATTACATGCTTCTTTATAAGTGGAGGAAACTCCACCACAATGATGATGACATTACACATAATTACACAGAATTACAGATGTGTTGAAAATTATTTGCTATTCTGTGACTTATATAACACCAGCAACAGCTCATGTTTACCCTGCAAAGTGTTGAAGATGGTGAACAGGTATGTCAGGACTACTCTGCCCGGTCCAAATGAAAAAAAGCCCATTGCCCACGTCAGGCCTAACAGGACGGTGAGACTGGCCATAGCCCTCAAGTTCTGCAGAGAGCTGCGGCTGTTTGCTGACGGCTTATTGGCTCTCATCTGTCTGATCTGGATCAGAACCACGATGAACACAAAGATGTTGCACAGCAAGATCAGAAGAATAAAATCCACCACCGTCACGTAGAAGAAAACATCATTCTGGAGCCAGCAGCTAAAGGGAGGGAGACGTTTGGTTATCATTCAATGCACACTGGGATTTATAATAAATGCCAGCAACTATATTTTTCTTTATATAAGGCACTGTTGAATTTTAAGTTTGTGTTGTTGTTCTATGCAATTTTCTCAATTACCTCAATCAATTATTAATTTTATAAACTTTGTAACTAATCTCACAATTTTCATCACACAATTTAGACATCATGCTACCAAGATAGCGACGGCTCACCCAGTGCATGTACTTACAAATGGTCAGTGGACTGAAGTTCTACTGCAGCCTCTTCTAGCATAGTGTTGCCATAGGCATCTTTATCTATGGCCAGCACCAGGCTGACTATGACCAGAGGAATACCTGAAAAATAAAAAAAATCTAATTTTATCCTGCTTATTCAGATCAGAGTCAATTAAACATATTCTTATACTGTGACAAAAAAGAAAACAATTTAAGCTTCCAAAATATTAAAGATTTGAACTTCATGGAACTTTGTGAATTAATGTTTTATCCTGACACTAACCATAAATTTATTTATTTATTTTAAGTTTTGAGCATATTTTGTTCCTATTTGCCCTATAATTAGTACTAAATACCAAAATACTTCTTGCAAATTATGGAGAAATTATTGACAAATCACAGATCCACAAATTAAAAATGATGCCAACTCAAACCCCAGGTGCTTGACCCGAACCAATCAAAATCCATTCCTGAACCCAATGAGCTAATCAAAACCAATGGACGTTGGATGCTACAGTGAGGAGGAGTCTTACCCCATCCGACAGCACAGAACTTGAGCATGTAGGAAGGAACGTAGACATTGAAGACCTTGACCAGTGCAAAGTACATGTGCACAGCCTCAAGGCCCATCCATGTGAAGGAGGCCAGCAGGAAGTAATGCAGTGTTGCAGCAGTAGCAATGCACAGACCATAGTTGGAGAAGGATGAGAGCCAGGAGTCGAGAAGGAAGATCATGCTCAACCCCAGCAGAGCAGCTGACAGGTTGATGAGTATCTTAGACGGGTAGTCTTGACGCAGCTTCCTGAAGTGTACGAAGGCGACAGATGAACATGGGGGTCAGGAACAGACATGTGCATCTATTAGTTTGAAAATGCAAAGGCATATACAGCCATGTGTGTTGTGATATCTGGACTGTGTAGCCTGTATAAGTTTGAATATGGTGAAGTGGTGTTTGTGATAAGGGTAGGCGCCATAAGCTTTGGCTTCAGCCAACACCTTTACGGTCAAAATGTATGTTTGTTTGTTTTTTATCATTACTATTTATTTGGGAGGCCCAAATTACCACTTTACACAGCATTTGATCAACAATTAACAAATCCTAAAAAGCAATTAAAACATATAGTACTTTTGTGACAAAAACAATTCTACTCAAGGTGTAGTTACTGGCTTTTTTTCTTTTCTTTTTTTTGTTTAACTGTGTCATGATGATTTTGAGATTTCAATCTTGATTTTACGACAATGATAAATATTGGCTGTACCTGTTATTTGTATATATATATA
>JBBPCS010030691.1:0-22557 GCA_037974645.1 Hollardia meadi
CACACACACACACACACACACACACACACACACACACACACACACACACACACACACACACACACACACCTGTCACACATTTTTCTTTTTGTGGCGTCTGACGCACCAACCAAGAGTGTAAACAATGCTCACCTGCCACCATTACATTTTAAGCCATACAGTTGTTTCAGCACTCAAATCTTCTCATCCATTCTGTGAAGAAAAACTTAGTTTGTAAGGAGCAGAAAAACTGACTCTGAGGAAAGGTCTGGCATCTACGGAGACAACTTTGGTCAGTTGGCAGCTTCCTAACCTCCAGTGTGTCAAATCAACAAACTCAGCATTCTTGTTTACTGACAAAAGACAACAAATTTTGCAAGCATGCCTCTGTAAATGGAAGAAAAAAGGGCTAAATTGAGAGAAAATACCTGAAAAATATGAATACAATATCACTGCTTATATCTGAAATATCTTGTGATTTGGGAGGAGTTTTTTCCCCATGAGTTTTAAAAGTGTTTTATTTGCTGATCAGAGTGCTTTTCTCTTCCACCATACAAATACAAGCTCATGCATTATCCAAGACACGACTAGAGCTGTCAAGTTGTGTGACTGTTCCACGTGAGGCTTTGTTTATTCTTTAAATCCACTGGATAAATGATTTGCCAATGAAATATGTGGGCTGGACCCAGCTGAATGGGTTTTGTGGTCTCTTTCAAGACCAACGCAGGTGGCTGTTCTGCTGTTATCTGTATAGCTCTCAATAGATATCTTAGATAACGGCACAGTTGATGTTTATGTTATAATGGGTAGGTTCAAAGAGAGAGGCTTTTTTGAGAGAGCTGTTTCCGGTTTTTCTGTGAAGAGGATTGTTTGAAGTGAGGTCTGCCAACTTGAAAGCTAGACTAATTAGACTAAAACTGAGCTCAGTAGTTTTTCAGGCAAACTATGCCAAAATCTGACAGAAAATAGCATATTGAGCATTATTAGAAAGGAAACCTTTCATTTTTTTGCTAGGCTAGCAGCATGACTTCAGGGATGGCAATGTCAGTCTGTTGGTTGGTCCACCACTTTGCTCCAGAGTGAAATACCTTAAAAACTGTTTGGATTGCCATGAAATTTGACACTCATGGTCCCCAGTGGATGAATCCTTTTGACTTGATCCTGACTTTGGTAATGGTAGTAGAACTGCAATGATTAATCAATTTGTTGTCAAGTATTTATTTGCCAACTATTTTGATAATCCATTAATCGGTTTGAGCAAAAAGTCAAAATCTTCCGATTCCAGCTTCTTAACTGTGAATATTGTCTGCGTTCTTTATTTTGTGCACCCTCAATGAATCTCCATAGCCACAGCCCAACACATAGACCAACACGCCCAAGGGCGCACAGATGAGCGCAAGTACATTTTATACTTACATAACATGGTGCTGGGTGTGAAAATGACAACTTTGTCAGTTGGAAACAAGTAATGTAACATGCACTGCACTGTGTGCCATTTTGCGCCGGGCATAAGATAGAGCCCTTAGCCTTTTGTTTTCATTCAAGTGATCTATCTTCAAATCTTGTTGGTACTTTCATGAATATAGCCCAGAGGCTGAGTGCTTATCGTGACATGATCGCTCTCTAAATTGCCTCCAGCTCAGAAATCTCCTGTGTCTCAGACAGGCCGATAAAAGCTGGTTAGCTGCTCCCTGTTTTTGTGACTTCTTGGCTTTTGACCCATGACCCATGACAAATCCTACCTTGAGTGAGGAAATGATCTCAGTGATCTTCAGCTGGCTTCTGTATTGATAAATATGATGTTTGCCATAAATGTCTTGCTCACCTCTAGAGTACATTTAGGTCCAAAAAGGGTGAATTTAACCTAAGTAGATACAGTGTTTATGGGTGCACAGATCATTTCTTGAATGATTTTCACTAAAACAGTGTGGTTTTTCTCATTTTGTTCAGACAAAAGCATTCATATGTCAACAAGTAAAGCATTTCGTTTCCACCCCATTACACATTTATTCTACATTTGTCCCCACCAACATGCTGGCTAAATTTCCAGGAACATTTTCCCTTGTTAAACTATTTACAGAACACAGTAGTCAAGCCATTGTTCTGGTAAACATTTACGCTATGTATCAGACTGCCAGTCACTCCTTTTTTTTTTTCTGAGGAATGTATTTTAGGTGCCCTGACCACATGTACTTATCTGCCTGAGTGAGCCCAGAGTAGACCATGTGAGACAAACATAACAGGGCTTACTGCTGTCTCTCTCCCATCTGATGAGACTGAGCTGCTTTTGATTGGTTGGTCTCCAGCACTGAATGAACACTGGACATTAAATTAAGTTCTGATTAGTGGCTGGATTGATGGTCTGAGTCTTGTATTGGTATTTTTATGTTACGGTTAAAGCTGTGGATTATTTATGTGGGTGCAAGTTGTATTTTGTGTTGATGATGGAGCTTTGAATGGTGTTTTTGTGGCTTTTTAAACAGACAAAGAGAAAGTTGACAAAGTTTTTTTATCTGTGATTTATAGGTCATTTGCGCAGCAGGCAATGATGTTGGGTATACATGCTTTTCACTTTGTAGAGTATGTGAATAAGTGCAAGAACAATGACTTTCAATGCTGCTAAAGTTGGAAGATAGGAATGATCTGGGTCAGGTTAGTGCAGTGGCTTTGGCACTGCTCACAGTTCTAAAAACGTAAAGAGACAAAGCTTCCAAGAACTCAATTTTAAAGACATTCCCCTGGAACCTAATCCCCTCTCTCAGGGGTCCACCTCCCACCAAAGTTGGTTTGGATGTTTTATTTGCAGCCGTCGCCCCCTTTTGTGTTAGAATCCTTCTCGGGGTATTGTGTGGGGCATCCTTTTTGTGCTCTCAGACTCTCACAAAAGTTTGGTTTTTTTCAAAGCCTCTCTGAAAGTGACTTGGTCCTCTCTTTTCGCTTAGATAAATGGATAGAAATGGAGAGGTGGTGTAATTTGGTGGTGAGAAAGTACTTAAACAGAAAACACGCACAAACACACCAGTCTCATTCCTTTTTCCATTTTTCATTTCCATTGTCCCTTGAGATCTGCCCTGTTACTAAGTAGAAATTCAGACATCACTAAATATGATGCTTACATGCATGTATGACACACAGATTAATCGTGAATGGCGGCATCCCTCCAAATCATACAGGAGAAGGCTAGTAAATAGAGGCCATAATCCCAATTGAGGTGTCATGTATTTTGAATATAATCCAAAAAAAAATCTAATACATAGAATAGATTAAACTGCTGTTGAAAATCTAGCTTATCTTGTTGTATATGCTTGGTGATAAAGATTTGTTCATACAGTGCAGCTGTCTCAGTCCGACCCTAGTGACAAGATTGGCTGTTAGACATGCCCCTATTGTGGTAGCCATGGAGGTGATGTAAGTGCCTGTCTTTAGCCAGGCTACCCGAGGCGCCAGGCCATCCCATCAGATTATTTACTACTCCTCTAACAGCCACCTCATGCTAGTTAGTGGTATAGCAGTCTGGCTTGGCGAGTGCATCACGGGTGACTGTTGGACTGCAGTTCCTCCTAAATCTGGAGCTCTGACGTGGAAAAGCTTGTGGTGGTCAATGTGGCATTGTTTCACCTTTTCAAGGCCTTTATCACCAATTCATATATGGAAATGCTAATCAGTGGTCACAAGGGTACTGACGCAGGCATTGATGCAATGGGATGTGTTAGAGAGCAGAAGTTTTCCTATACCTATATTTGATAGGGCTGTTCATGAATAGTAGCACACCTAAATATGTGTTTCAACTAAGGTCACTGGTAGAGGTGGAAGGAAATATTGCATCATTATTGCAATATTCATATAGTTTCCCCACACATATTGTATTGAAATATTTATTGCTCTCTAGAATAGGTACATTTTGTGCTCAAATTTAAGCAAACTTAAGCAGCTGCACCTCAGGCTTTTACAGTATTAAGATTGCCAACAAGTTGAAACTTGAATATACTGTAGGATTTCTGTTCTCTTGTGACTTATAGCCAACCTTTATTTGTTACTATATAACTAATTCTGTCATGGAGACAGAGAAAAAATACACCAGACTACCCCTCTCCCCTTCCCCTACCCACCTGTTGCACACAGACAAACAGTTGTACAGTGCATTGTTACAAACTGGAGGGCAACTGCTCCAGTTAGTCTGATCTCACATCAGCCTCTCAGGAGCTGGCTCGTATGCCGTCAATCTGTCAGGATTCTGATCTCACTGTAGATTTAGTACTCTTGGCTATGCAGTGCTCTTTGGTTGGAATTTGGGATTAGGATGTTCAGCAACTGCTTCTTGACGCCGTTTGCTGCAAATGTGCTTATTTATATTTGTTTAAGATTAAATATAATATTTAGACATGAATGGAAAGAGTACTAGAACAGTATACACAAGTAAAAGTACTGTTACATTGAAGAAATATTCAAGTAAAAGTTGTAAAATAAAAACAAAAAGGTACTTTAAAATGTACCTAATTCAGCTACAATTAAATTAAAGATGCAAAGTGTAAGATTGTTGAGTCTTATTCCCAAATACTGATGCTTTTGGTAGGTGGATCGGGCCTGCCACCAACCCAAAGCATCTGTATTGAGGACATGGGAAACCCAAAGTGTTTTTGACAACCTGGGAATGAAACTCAACAATCAACAATCATACACACTGCACGGCAAGAACAACTTCATGCCGATAAAATAAATTGCATTAATGTCAACGTACAGTACTAGTGGAACAACCTGAGCCCTAATGTCCAAACCAACAATACAATCCTTGCCTATAGATGAAACTTGTCCAATTGTCAGTTTGCAGTTTTATCAGCTTTCTAACTGTGATCATATCGAGTGCAGAGGGAAACTTGATCGAAGATGGTCACCCACTCTGCAGAATATGCAGCAAAAGGGACAACACTTCGAATCAGTCGTCTTCGTCACCACCACCCACTTCTTTTTAGCGAATGCAAGGAAAGTTAACTTTTAGGTCTGTGTATTATGTGGGGACTTTGGAATTGGGAAATGTCATGGTTTGTCTGTTCAATTTGCTAATAGCTTCTCAATAATGTAAACTGGAGCTTTGAGTGTTAGGCCTATTTACTCTTGTAAAAACACTACATGTTGTTCTGCTGCTGTATGCGTCGTATGTCTGCAGACTCCATTAGTCCATTGCACCTGACCTTATGTAATTTAGTCACCCAACCAACACGTCTTGCTTATTTAAAATCCTGCAGTCGTTTGATTGGTTGTAAAAGTGTTCCAACAAGAGAAAACTATAGACTGCTTTACAAGACTCCTCTGTATGTATGTCAATTGTTGGGCTCATTTCAATTACTATCATTGTCTTTTTAAGAATTCATATCACGATAACACTGATGACCATAATCATTTTTACACCATTTCAACTATAGTAGGGAGTGTGTTGTTGTATTCACCTGTCACAAGTACACAAATAAACAACATTGTTACAGAAGCAAGAGTAAATTTAATTTCTTATTTCCACCCCTGGATCTAGATTAGTAAATTTGTGTTAATGAAGATTCTCAGTCATCCAGGTTTGGTATATCTAAGTGCTGAAAGAAGGCAACTGGTCAGCTGACCCCTAATGACCCACATCATGGCCAAGTGGGTCTACGACCAACACGTGACTTTAACGACTCCGAAACCCAGAACTCACATGACCTCAACGACTCTGATAGGGCCACACCCCCACTGGGTTAAAAGCCTGTACTCCCCACCAGTCAGTCAGAACTGATGAAGCCTCTTCGTTGAGAGGTGAAACGTCTTCAAGAAACTCAAGCGAGTCCAGTTGCCTTCTTTCAGCACTTAGATATTATTTATGTGCCGTGTCTACGGGTCTCATCTTCTCAAAGTAGCATACAGTACCTGCTATTGACAATAATATTAGAATATCAAATACATGGATTATGAAATAAAGGAACCGTAGTTGTTACAGACTTTTTCTTATTGAGAAGGCTGTGAGAAATTTCTAACCGGTCCATTTTAAGTACACTTCGTTTGATCAACACAAAGAGATTATAATCGAAGAGATCCACGTGGCAGGCACAGCAAGGAGAATAACTGGCAAAGGATCACGCTATTGGGCCTCTTTTTGAGATCTGTGATTTTTCTTTGTGTATGAAACATTGCTCCACAGCTCTATAAACTCAGGCATGTATAAAGTTTGAGGGCAGGACTTTTGTGTATAGAGATACAATAAAGGGTGCACATTTATCACTGTTGAGCTGTCTCACACACACACACACTTGGCATGAACATGGCATGAACTAATACAGAAATAAAACACACCGTGTGTGTTTTGTCCTACATTTACATGTTGTTAAGAGTGTATTGAAAGGAAAAATGTTAATATGCTGTTGTTAAAATGCTGTTTGGTCATTAGGGACTTGGTAGGCTGTGTTTCCCTGCAGTGTTAATTCGAAGGTTTGAGGAGTTCTGGATACTTTATTCCTTGTATATGTGGCGCTATTATAAGGGGTTAAGGTCAGGAATTTGAGATGGGGTAACAAAGCAGAGAGGGTTGTTGTCAAACAGTCCATATCTGCCACAGCTCAACCCCTGACCTTTTTGACACCCACCCACAGCCTCCTACACTAAACCTCCTGGCATGACACTCCTGTCTAAAGCCCGAGGCTGCAGATGCAGGGAGGGGCAGAGGATGGCTCCGCTCAAATGTTATTCCAAGTGGTTTTGCCACAAGCGTGTCAATCTGTTTCATGTCTTTATACGCCACAGGAATTCTGTGCTGTTGTGCATAGCATGCCATCACTGTATTTCATGTTCTCTGCAAACAATACGTAGGTGCTGAACATATTTCAAAAGTGTGTTTAGACTGGCAAGACAGGTTGGAGAGACAGGCCTGAAATTAAAACAAAGCTGTGCCAGGCCCTTCTCTTCCAAGATCACGCTATCTGTTTCTGAATGCGTTTGTTTCCAAAGGATTCCTCTCACCATCACTCTGATCACTGATATTCTGATACATTACTGGCATCGAGTCTGATACACAGTGAATGGCATCCGCACATTCAGGCTTGATGAGAACAATAAGTTGGATGCATGAAATTTTTTTCCAATTGAGACTTGTTATATTGACTTATATTGACCCATATTTTTCACTAAATATATACACTGAAATACTGAACAATACTAGTGTTGGTTGCACACCATTAGACCAACTTATCAAACATCAGTATGTCTTTAGTGCTGACTGAAATGTCCACTGTTGTTATCAGCAATGGAGTGGAACTAAGTATATTTACTCAAGTATTATACTTAAGTACACTTCTAGTTCTAGTACTTTACTCGAGTATTTCCATTTTCTGCTACTTTATACTTCCATTACGAGTACATTTTGGAGGCAAATATTGTACTTTTTTACTCCACTATTCCACAATATCAGATACTTTACTACTACTTTACTTTTGATTAAGACTTTTACTCAAGTGCTATTTTTATGGGTGACTTTCACTTCTACCAAAGTAATGTTTTAGCACAATAGCTTCACTTTTATTCAAGTTTGACTTTTGTGTACTTTTTACAACACTGATTTGCCTCATATACTTTTGTCAGATTCATAGATAACGTAGTGGCATCAGTATTCCTAACAATAACGAGCTCTATTCCCCAGTCCACTTGGTAAAACTTGTGCACAATTATCGATTCTGAAAAACACGTTGGTTGAATGTAAATGGTAAATGTCCTGTATTTGTATAGCGCCTTTCTAGTCAGCTTGACCACTCAAAGCACTTTACACTACAAGTAGGCATTCACCCATTCACACACTGGTGGCAGTGACTACCTTGCAGGGTGCCACCTGCTCATCAGAAGCGGTAACCATTCACACACATGCACTCACACGCCGATGGCGCAGCATCGGGAGCAATTTGGGGTTCAGTATCTTGCTCAATGACAGACGCCCCAGGTTGAATGACACGCAGACTTCTCAGTTAGTTGGTGTAGCAGAATTTTCTTTCACATTTGACTGAATAGCTAGCCAACTCCACAAATCTTCGTAGAACGCATATTTTGGTGTGAGATTGTAACAGAACTACATCAGAAAATAATATATATTTTTATGGGTGATAAAGGACATTGTTATTTTTGGGAAAAGGGAGAATCCCTTGTAGTTACCATCTGTTATCTGTTACCCATGAAAAGTGGCAGAGAAGATTTTCACTGCTGTGCGTTGCTGTCAGTGAGAGGTTCCTGAAAGCAGTGGCATGCTCTGCTTCAGGGGCATTAGGAGGGAAGGGGAATGTGGCGCTATGTTTGGAATCTGAGATGGGTCTGCATGCCAGCCAGCACGTCTCTACGCATGTCCCCCCCACCACACACACACACACACACACACCCACCCATCTCACCCTCCAGCCTGCCTTCCTCCGGCCCTCCCTAAACGTCATGGCAGCCCGTGTGAACTAAACTTCCTCCTGGTCCTCAGCAGAGCCAACATATTAATAGAAGGCAGCTCCTCTGGAAAAGCCTTGCTTCTGTTTTTAGCTGGATGACATTTTTTTTTGCACATCCTGTTGGATGTGGGTGGAAGCGTTCACTGATTAATTCCAAGTCACACCCTATTTGAAGTTGAGGCAAGAAAGAGGCATTCTAAGCTATTTTATTTACTTACAGAATGACTATTTTGGTCAATGACAACGGTGATTAAAGGACAAAAGGTCAAAAAAGTCTATTCTGGGTTATTTGCTACGTAATGATTTTCCTGTTTGTTATGAGGGACTTTTAGAGAATAAGACCAGACAGCTAACCTTTGACCTCTCTCACAATCCATCACCCCAAGAACTACTTGGACTTGAGGCCATTACTTTTCAAGGTTGGGGTAAGAAATCCATCAGGATAATTGTGGATCCTTCTTGACACAGTCCATGACTTCACATCAGAGCCTTTACCATGTTTTACTTTGCTTTGACACGAGTGTTAGTGTAGTCTGCCCCATTCAAGGAGAGATTGCAACCTGGCAGTTTCAAATGCCCGTGAGGGTTATCATCAAGGCGCTGAGGGATGCTAGACAAGTGTGGGCCTGCCTTTATCGTTTTCAAAGAGAAGACCGTCTATAGAAATGTCTTTTATTTAAATAGCAAACAATGCTTCAGGTACAGTTTGCATTCATCACTGCAATCCTGAAGCCAGGTATCATAAGTTTAGCAAATCTGTCTACACTACTGCTTTTGAAATATGTTAAACTTTGCTTTAGGATCAATGCCAGCACTGAAATTGAACAGATCAACTGTGTTTCAGTATGATAAAATCAAGACAGAGGCGTGGTGGCGGCGTGCAGGTAAATAGACTGCATAGTGCTTTTTCTAGTCTGACCGACTGCAAAGCGCTGTACAGCACAAAGCAGCATTAACCCATTCACTGACAGATTCATACATTGGTGGCAGAAGCTACAGTGACAGTCACATACACTCACACACCGATGGCTATGCCTTCAGGAGCTATTTGGGGTTCAGTGTCTTGTGCCAAGACACTTTGACACGTAGACTGCAGGGGTCGGGGATTGACCCACCGACCTTCTGATCAGTGGACAACCATTTGATTTGATTGATTTTTTGTTGACACTGTAGTTGTCACATGCAGGTAGGTGTCACAGGGTTTAAATTCAAAGCCACACCAAGTTCATGCCAGACCATAACAAAGAGACTTTTGATTTTCACAGATTATCTTTCCTTCGTACAATATTTAATCAAGCTGAAGTCACACGCTTTTTGGCTTGATGAGGATGTTGGTGAACTGCAAAGGAAGCATACTGCTCTTAGTGTTATAAGTCTTAGAGAAAGCTCAGTGTTGGCAGAAACAATCATTGGCATGATTTTCTGCCCTTGTATGGACTGCATATTCTGATGGAAGGTGGAGATAGAGTTCAAAGAGTTGATGTATCATGTGGGCTTAGCTGATGTCTTTTCACTAACCTGGCTGCACCTGCATCACTTTTATTGACTCCATGCTGACAAATGTTGGCGAATTGTTTGTGCTGTATGGCCACACAGAAGTCAAACTGCATGAATGCAAGCTCAGAGCAGGAAGCTCTGACCTTGATTCAGTGCGATGGCAAAATTCTCATTGAAGTTGTTAGTTTTGTGGTGATTATTTTCAGATGTACAACAACCAAGCAGATGTCATGCCCTCCCTTTCACAGGAAAGGAAATGAGAGTATTGTCAGAGCTGCTGGCCAAGACTGGGGACTTAACTTTATAGAGCAAGTGGAGCACAGGAAACTACAACATTATGCCAAAATCTGCTCAGAGGAGTGACTGCTTTTTGTTTTGCCTGCTCTTTGTGTTTTGGTTTTTAGCTCTTCCATGTGGCGTACGTCCTCATCAAGTTTGCAAATTCACCTCGTCCTGACCTCTGGGTGCTGGAGCGCTCTGTAGACAACGGGAGAACCTTCATGCCCTGGCAGTATTTTGCACGTAAGTTCCCATATGATGGTATTGTGCAACATTTTAGTTTTATTGTATTCTAAACAAAGAAACACTTCCTTCACACTGCCTCATTACTCATGTCTCAAATGTTGAAACATTATGATTGAATTCCCTTTTGGAGTTGTTCAGATTATCGGCTATTAAACAATGACTGATAATAGTGCCAGGTTATATGCTTCCACATATAACCTAGAAGTCCCCTACCTACAAGTGATTTGTAGGTGAATCTGGTATGCCTATAATGCATGTTTATTTTCTAAATAAATGTCTGCTATTCTCCATTGTCAACTGTGTAACACAATAAACGCAAAAGCTTTTACACATTCTGTGACTTGCAACTGGTAGCAGCTTTTTTTCTTCAGATGCAACAATAGTGTGTTTGGAATAAACAGAAAGAGATTGGAAAGTGATTTCTAAGAAGAGCAGTGCAAAACCACAAAAGCAGCAACCACTCATTAACAAAATCCTGTCAAAACTTACAAAAACACGGATATGGAGGATTATTCATGTGTGTGTGTGTGTGTGTGTTTGTGCGTGTGTCTGTGTGTTTGTGCGTGTGCGCACAGCCAAGACAGTAAGTTAAATTACCGCTAAAAGGAATGCAGCCAGTATTAACACTCTTAATTAAACCTTGTCTTTCCCGCTATGACAATTCAAAATGTCTGGTCTGGAAAATGAGCCATTATGAGGATGGATCAAAATTTGTTCACTAGCACATGTTTAATCCTGGCACACTGAGCAGCCTGCTTAAGAAGGCAGGAAGTGTGTGTTTATGGTGTATTAAAAAGAATTCAAAACTAACAACAGAAGATTTTAATGTTGAATGAATTCCAGGGTAAATGTTAGGCTTAAAATAATGTTTTGGGGGTAGATTTAATGTAGAAAGTAGCAAGTGGTGACATGCAGTAAATTTCAAACTTAAAATTACTTGACCTGTAATGTCATACCATTCCCAAATGACCTTAACTACATACCTAAGTACAAAGATTTGCTGAGTCGGGTTATGATGACTAATATCTGGGAGGCACCTGTGCACACAGACTGCCGGGAGACACAGCTGTGAGTCATCAGATTTACAATCCCAGTGACTCTCTTCACTATCATTTTTACTTGATCTTTCAAGAGTTCAGACTCCACTAGTACAAAAAACATGTATTATTGCAATAAATTCACATATTACATGTTTTGCTTATTTTCATAGGATGATAGTGAGTTGCTTTACAGAAGTCATCCACGTGATAATATTATTGTTATTACTTAAATTTTTTTCTTTTTTGGCAGATTCAAAGCATGAGTGTATTGAAAGGTTCGGAAAGCAACCCAATGCTCGTATATTACATGATGATGACCAGCTCTGCACCACAGAATACTCACGGATAGTCCCTTTGGAGGACGGAGAGGTATGATAACATATCATTTGCTATATTTTATGAGCTATCAAAAACAATCTTTGTGAAATAAATGTTTGTTGTCCAGATTGTGGTGTCTCTGGTCAATGGTCGGCCGGGGTCCAAAAACTTCACCTACTCGCCAGTGCTGCGAGACTTCACAAAGGCCACCAACATCCGCCTGCGTTTCCTCCGCACCAGCACCCTGCTAGGCCACCTGATCTCCAAGGCCCAGAGAGATCCCACTGTCACACGCAGGGTGAGGCACATACTTTACAAACTCACACAGGGGTGTCGTGCTGGGAGACTCTTGTTGTCAAGCCAAATTCACAACTCTGCACCACCTGCCTTCTAGCTTCCTTTTTGCTGACACAAACACACTGACCTGCTCCCTCCTGCTCACACATTCATCCTTGTCAAGGCCTTAAGTCAGATCTGTCCGTCCATTCACATCATGATAATAACTTTGGTAGAGACAGTGAGGACTGGCTTGGACAGCTTCCACAAGCTGCAGGTGTATAATATGGTACCTACAGCAGGATAATATGTTAATAAAAACCATCAGAGTAATGAGGCTAAAGTATGTTTCTTATAGGTATAAAGTAAATCTCTTGTAGCCATAATTCCAGAAATTCATGTCTAAACAGCTCATTAAGTCTTATATAATTGACATGCTGAGAACAATGTAAGCAGTAATGTCTTATTTTTTTATAGGATGCACTGATTCACCCCATAAAACTGATAGCTGATGCACACTATGGTTGAAGTTTGTACTTGTCAACATGTGTGACTCACTTCTGCTGCCAAGAGAAGCCCGACTCACTTTTGCTGCCAAGAGGAGCCAGACTTTTGCTCTGGTGTGGGTGATTTTGCAGAGTTGCTGATAAAATCGCTATCGCTTTGAAATAGTGGTGCTCATCACATTTTCCATGTTTGTTGACAGTATTACTACAGTATCAAAGACATCAGCATCGGCGGACGCTGCGTTTGTCATGGGCATGCACAGATGTGTGGTGGAGGGCGTAACCAGGACAAACCAAACCGGTTAGTAATGCTCTTTATCAGAAAGCAATGCTATAAATATTTGACACGTTGTTATTGTGTGGTTGAAGCATTTTTCATCACTCATTAATTACAACCTGAACTGATTCCTTATAAACATTTCAAAAGTTAACTTAGAAGTATATGTTCAACCTTTAAAGCCATTTCAGTTGTTTATTCATTAACGTACAGTAACTGAATAGTCTTTTTGTACAATGGCCTCCTGTGCATAAACAATGTACTGAGATGACTTCATGCTGAAAACGATGAGGCAAAGACCATAGAGATGCTGCTAAATCTAGTGATTTGACTGATAGTGAACTGAGGAATGGTTACCTGATATGTCTGTACAGTGACATTATCTTTGTAAAGGGCAGCAGATTACTTACTCTGATAACAGGCTTTGATGATGTAAGTAGTTAGAAAAAGGGAAAGATGTCTGATAAAGTGCTGCTTTGAATTACCGTTGCTCTCTTCATTCTGAACAACTCAACAATACAACAACATAGCATTCATGAATGCTTTATTGTGTTTTATTGTTTGCTAACAACTTGGGCATTTTAAAAGAATGTTCCTATTGGCTTAAAGCTGCTGCAATATTTGATATTAACAATGGATCAAATGACAATGTATAATATGTAATTTGCTGGTTGGAGTGACAAACACACAGGGAATTATCACACGACACTGCAGTTTCCTTCATCTCTACACTGTATTTAGCATTCTTCAGCCCATTTTTTTATGCCGACCAGCTTTACTGTTATGGGTCTGTCTCACGGTTCTCATCAGCGCTGATATTTAATTTGCCTAGCACCAAGTGGCAGACAGACAAAGTTAGCACTAGCTAGCTAGCAAGACATTTCCCACAGGGGTTGGTGGAGACCAGAACAGAGCTAAAAGTAGAGCGAATGTTAGACTTATGTTCATCAGGTTTCTGAGACATGAGTCCAAATGAATGCTGATGTTGCTCTGTGTCTGCTGTATGAATAAGCAGCTGTTTTATGACACATTTGCCATAACAACTTAATAAGAGATTTCAATCTCAAGGGACTTCCTCGTTGAATAAAGGTTCAATAAAAAAATACAATAAAATAAGCTTGTTATATCATCTCTGATCTCTGAAGTGGTTAATAACTTAAAGATTCCCTCCACACATGTATTGAAGCATTCATAAGAATTTCCTGTATTTCTGTCATGGTATTTTTTTCATTAAAAATTCCACATTATATAAATATGCAAATATTCTTCATTTAAAAAGTTTAAGTGTTTGACACAAGTTGTCTCCTACTTCACTGTAAAGTCCATTCTCAGTGTATATGTGCACTGGCGGCTTCAAGTTCCCACATCACACTTGTGTATGCTGAATATTGGACCAGGATTAGCTTCCAAACTATTTGTGATGTCACAAATCATGCTCTTAGGCCCGCCTCTTAAAATCAGATCTTCAGTGAGCACAGAGAAAATTTAAAGCAGTGAATGTAGAAACATGCTCAAAGTGTCAGACTCTGCACATACATCATTCTACACAGTGAATACCAAGCAATCAACGATGAACAAGGAGAAAAGCACATTTTTGACTGGCTGGGGAATTTAATTAATGCAGGTTTAAAGAAGGTTCTGGGCATTTGTGCTTCAAATGAGAATCTGACGATTACTAAATCCAGGTGTCTCATTTCCTGTCTGTAGACTCCAGTGTGAGTGTCAACACAACACCTGTGGTGAGTCATGTGACCGCTGCTGCCCAGGCTTTAACCAGAAGCCGTGGCGTGCCGCAACTGTTGACAGCCCAAATGAATGTCATCGTAAGTGTTCATGTACAATGGTTCATTCAATGTGTGAACAAAACCACACTCTGCTACTCCCCACTTTGCTGGCTCCTTCAGTTACGACCCCCAGAGTGGATTGAAGTATCCTCTTGCCTCTGATATTTAAGCCCTGTTGTTAATGTCCTGATATGGTATTGTAGAGAGCCTCGGTGAAGAGTTCAGAGGACATTCCTCATGTGGTATGTGTGTTGAACAGTACAGTGCACAGCTAACTACAGGATCACTGCTTTTTTGTCTTCTTAGCCAGCTAGTCAGCCGAGCTAGCCAGCTAAACAGATAGTTCCCCATGCAAGCTTATCGGTGAGCCATCCAGTCAGCCAGCAGAGCCTGTGTCAGCTGGAAGCTAATTGCTTTGGACTGTTGACACATTTTTTTCTCTTTATGAAACATGACCTTGAAGCAGCCTCGAAAACAGAGAGAAAGATGTAGAAGACTTGTAATCTAATCACTGCAGTGCACAGTGCAGTGGAAATGTAGCTTAACTATTCATAAACATGAATGAGAGACAGGGGTGGTGTACAGGAAGGGGATGTACCAACTTGTTTGGTTTGTATTTTATAGTTTCTCTTAATACTTAACAACCAGACTTACAAGTCCTTTTTGGAGAATAAGTAGCTAAAGATGTTTAAATACAGATGGGGGAATCAAAGGTAGTTTGCTGAGGCATATAAGATAATTCTGTGTGTGTGTCTGTCTCGGGGGTTTCCTCCTCAGCCTGCCAGTGTTTCTCCCATGCCTTTGACTGTTATTACGACCCAGAGGTGGAAAGGAAGGGAGCAAGTTTAGACACCTTCGGCAGGCACGACGGAGGAGGAGTGTGCATCAACTGCCAGGTATGAAATGCATGTCAAGTCTAAACTGATTCCAGTGTGTGGATGTGTGTGCTTGTCGTGAAGTCGAAGGGTATAAAAAAGTGAAGAAAAATTCCATGTTGTCTGTGTGTTTCTTTATGGAGTCCTCTGTGGAGCATTTGATACTGCACCATTTTACACTGCAACTTGTGCAAACTTGTTTTCCATATACACACTTTCCTCTTAGACTCAATAAAGTTGTATTGAGTGTTAT
The DNA here is from genome assembly GCA_037974645.1 of Hollardia meadi. Taxonomy (NCBI): domain Eukaryota; kingdom Metazoa; phylum Chordata; class Actinopteri; order Tetraodontiformes; family Triacanthodidae; genus Hollardia; species Hollardia meadi. The sequence goes on from JBBPCS010030691.1 coordinate 15,769, forward strand.
GTTAATATAATATGCCCCTGGAATATGGTAGCCTACTGATGCATAGTGCATGCATTGTATCCCGTCACATGCATCAATGTGCATGTGAAACGAGAACTTCTACTTTAAAAAGCAAAGAGGTCTCTTGTGTTCGTCCAAGGATGTCTTCTATCCTCCATGTTCAACTACAGTATGTGAGACTTGAAGCTCACACATCATTTGCATGCCCTTCTTTAGCACAACACTGCTGGGGTGAACTGTGAGCGATGCCTTGAAGGTTTCTACAGACCTTTCGGAGTATCTCCTGAGTCTCCCACTGGATGCATAGGTGAGTTGCATTTTCGTCGACATATTTCATTCCTCCACTTTTTGATTGTTGTTGCTACTAGTTCATTTGCCTTTTCGTGATTTACGTATGTGCAAGTGCTGCAGTCTGTTTTCATTTTTTTAATCTCTAAAAATATGGAAGTGAAAATGACATCAAATTAACAAATGAGAGTAAAAATGCCCATTGAGGCTGATAGTGCAGAGACGTGTGTGGGACGTCCTTGCAAACATTTAGATGTTTGTTGCTGTGGAGGTTTGCACCAAAATAAAAGGCTGTGTAAATATGAAACTAAAATGGGTATTTAGACAACACGCATGCAGCTCAATAGTTACGTGTATCATTTTGTGAAATAAGGAACAAAATATCCCTTGGGTGCAAGGTCAAATTAGTATCTGCAGCTGCTATAATTAATGCTATGAAAGCATATTCCAAAAATATTTGGGCCAAACTTATCCATCTGTCAAATTTCCAATACAGCACTAGAGAAGTTTTGGAACTAAATGATGCCTCACTATGTAGTTATTTGACCTACAGTATGTATGGCGAATAAGTGAAGCCAAAACAGGGTTATATTCAAAGACAGACATCAGAGTCTTGTTTGAGACAGACACAAATGGCACCATTGCACAGCACCACTGGCACCACCGCTTGAGTTATGCTAAACTGGGCTCTGCTTTTGTTTACATGACTTTAATGGTCCATGGCTGTTCCTCTCTGTATAAATAGCTGCCAGTTGTGTTTGGATATTAGAAAGCAGTGGAATTAAACTGGTTGCCCTGAGCGCTTTGAAATGTAAACCATAAAATCCACAAACTCAATTAAGTCAGCTTAGTAGGGGAAGGTGTTCGTTTTGGCAAAAACAGTCAGTAAAGGTTAATAATAGTCATTATTTGCTTTTCTCATTTTGAGATGATGGATTATTGAAAGCTTTCTGTACTTGGTACTGATATGTTAAGTACAGCAAATATCTTTTTGTGTTATAGTCAATAATTCTGTGCTGTGTTAATGTGTATGCATGTCCATGTTAGTCGACTTTGATGCATCCGTTGGCATGTGTGCACACTTGTTTATATGTTAATAAAAATATTTAAAAAAACATGTGACCTCACCAGCCTGCAGGTGTGATGAAAGGACCACAGCTGGATGTGAAATGGGATCTGGAAGGTGTATATGCAAGCCACAATTTACTGGAGAAAACTGTGATCGCTGTGCCGATGGATACTATTACTACCCTCAGTGCATCCGTAAGTTTGTTTTTTTCTTATCACGTACGGCAGGCACAGAGTTTCCCCTTCTTACCGTTTCTCATTCTGATCTAATTACAGACTCACTCTGTCAGGGTGTAGAGATAAGCCTCCCAGTCTTTGATGTTTTTAAGTAATTTTTCTTTTTTCTTTTAGTGTTTTGTCTTGCTTTAAGACCGACTGACATACATCTTTTTTAAGGTTTCTCCAAGAACTTGCTACAGCATTCAGCTTCTGTCTTCCGGGCTTTGAAATAAATGTCTAACTGACAGTCACTTGTTTTCTCGGAGCGGGAATTTATGTTTTAATTTAACTGGAATTAGTTTTGTCCATATAATGGGTCACAGAGAGGCACCCTATCCATGTAAAGATGTACACTTCTTTTTCCCTAATCCTAATAATGCTTATACTACTCGCTGTGAGCCACTTTCATTGACCTGCGGTATCATCTTAAACTAGCTCCAGTCCTCATCCATGAAAAGGCAATATGCCCCAGGTGGATTGTTTCTTGTGTCATAAACGTGAAATTACTTGTAGAGTGATTGTGGAGTGAATTCACACTAGGCATTTTATGAGCAATATATTTATGACTAGAAGTTATTATTATTAAAACACAGTTCTCTCATCTCCAGGCTGTTAGCAGTGACAAACCAGTCTAAACACGCTGACAGTCATTAGGAGGCTGGCTGGGTTTCAAGAGATTATTATCTGCAGTTTTGTGTCACAGTATGAAATTTCTCTAACTTGTGTTTTCAGAAAAAAAAGTTGATGTTGGTAGAAGGCTATAATTATTTACATATAGAGGTCACAATATTATAGGAATTGTTTTATTTTTGGGGAAATACACTTTCTTGCCAAAGTTAAATGAAAGGATTGATATTACGAGGGATGTAATGTACCAAAAACTCACGGTACGATAATACCACGATAAGAAGTCAACAAAATGATATTTACCACAATATTTAAAAAAAGAAAAAGATGAAAGTCCTTAATAATTTTGCCTCGAACTGAATTGTTGTCTGTTATGTAGGTTTTTTTTCCAAGTGTGAATTTTTAATTTTACAGCAAATGCAATTCCCTAATGCAATATATAACGGTTTTACTTGATTTTGACCATTTTGGAGGGGAGGTCCTAATTTTGTTCCTTTGCAATCAGGATATCCTGTATACCACACATCCACCAAATCCCCTGCAGGACCTATTGTGGGTGAGTTCAGTAAAATTTTGCAGTGTCTCAAACATAGATTTAGCTTGACATATTTTTTTAAACAATAATTAAAAAATTTTTTTTGTGTGTATCCCCATCCTTTTTTCTCTCTGTATAGGGCCCACCACCTGCCCTCCGGGTCATTTCGGCTCAACAAGCTGTCAGCGTGAGTGTGATTAGACCTGATAAGTTGTGCCATTATACAGTAGACTCATTTACATGGCTATGCTACGTTAACTGCTTTTATCGCTTCTTCTCATTTGCATTTACTGTATCTAAAAAAACTCCCTGCTGATTCTGTATCCTCTTAAAGAGTTTTTTTATGGGGCGGACCTTGACTTTTTTTTGTCACCTGAGGTTTTAGTTACATGCAGCCCAGGTTGTTAAAAAGAGTTCAAGAGGACCATGTAAGACACCACTGAGTCTGACCTGATTTTCTGCAGTTAAATGTGAAGAACATATGGCAGAGGTCAGTCAAGAAAAGGCTTAATGTATGTAGGAACGCCTATAGGTCAGGTCATGTTTTAAGTCCTTAGGAAATCCGAACTCACAGTATACCCTGGTTGGGTTGGTTTAATGGTATTTATAAAAAGTATAATATATCATCCACATGTGTAAATCTGCTGCTCGGTGACCACAGCTTTCCTGCAATTGGTGAGCACTTAAGCTTAGATTATCATGTGCGTCAGTGGGGATGTAAGTTCAAGTGGTCTCTGTCCTCTCCTGATATCAATAGTCAGTTGGGACCATTCAGTGAGAACTAAGTAATCTATTATTAGTTATGGGCCCTGTTCTAAATTCCCTTTTCTGGTTTTCTCCAAGCTGGAAAACCCATTATTAGTATTATGGAATTTCTCTTAAAACAAAGACCCTTAGCCCTTGGCTTTTTCTGTCTTCTAATTTGTTAAAGAATGTAGGCAAACAATAACTTTCTTTTAACTTATCTCAAGAACATGTCTTTCATTCTTTGAGCTGACTAAGAAGGAATTTCATCAGCAGAATTTGAAAAGCTGATTTTAATGTTTTGGAGCTGTCTCGGGGCAAAGAAAACGGTTGCACTGTCTCTAGTGGCTGTTCTGTACTAAGTCTATTCACATACCAATACCAGGCAAGGCTTGGCAAGATCTGGGCACCAGTGTAGCTGTATCACTGTGCGCCACAATATGAGAATAGTTCAACTGACGGAAGTATTTGTCATTTTCCTTGTTGTTCAGCTGGACCCAAGAAAGAGCTCGTGCACATTTATAAACAGACTTCAGGGATGAACAGGGCTACTCATTTGAATTTCTATTTAATTTGTTCTTTTTTATTGTTAGAATAAACATGTGTTTGTGCGCAGAGTGTGTATGTGACTACAGAGGGACAGTGCATGAGGTGTGTGATGCTTCAGGACGCTGCCTGTGCCGTCAGGGTGTGGAGGGGGAGCGATGCGACCGCTGTCGACCAGGATACCACTCCTTCCCAAACTGCCAGGGTGAGAATGAATCACCACGACAATGAGTATTCAGGAGGAATAAGAAGTATATAAACATGCTAATTTCCTAAATTAGCAGCTCATAACCCTCTTTCTCTTCCTCCAGTGTGTCTCTGTGATGGCGCTGGTGTGGCTGACAGTGTGTGCAGTCCAAGTGGCCAGTGTGTTTGCTTTCCCAACTATGGGGGGCAGGAGTGTGACAAATGTGCACCTGGCTACTATGGATATCCAGACTGTGCTGGTGAGTGGGCTTGATCCCTCTATGTCCACCAGTGTAAGTTCGATAGATAAAGCAGTTGCGTGCATGTGATCTGAATGCTAATGGGAAAAATGTTGCTGCTGGTTTCACTGGGCTCTCTGTGGCCTCTTCTCATGACTCTGTGGAGCAAACATCCTCATTCTCCCACAGTACCCTGTAAAAACCCTTTGTTGTCATCCACATTGATTTATTTGCAACATCTCATAGAGAGCTGGAACATGAGATACAGATAGACTTCTGCCTTTTAGGGAATCATATTCCCAAAAATAGACAACAGGGAATCTGGGAAACAAAACAGGAGCCATTTAAACCATTTTCATATTAGATTCACTTAAGCCTAATGATATCACTCAGGCTTACTTTTAAAGTTCTTGTTTCCTGTCCCCAGCCTGCCAGTGTTCAAAGGAAGGCTCGTATGGTAACATATGCAACCCACTGTCGGGTCAATGCCTGTGTCTCCCAGGGGTGGTGGGCCAACAGTGTGACCACTGTGCCTCTGGACTCAGGTTCCCCCAGTGCTCAGGTAACCACATCAGGAACCACCATACTCATAAATGAAGTCAATTTGGGAGTGAACTGCCGCAACAGTTAGACCAGCAATATTTAATGTGGCAATGGTTTTTTTTTGGTAGGGCTCAGTCATATTCTATTATTGAATGATATAAATTGTTAAATATGTTGATGGCTTTCTCTTCAATTCCCCATAAAGTTAAAGTTTTACTACTTTTGGCCCATGTTTGATAGTCCGCTGCAGAAATGAACTATACAATTTTCTGATTTGCTCATCTTTTTTTATATTGATGTGTATTCATTTTGTGCTTCTAGCCTCCATAGGTGTGTGTAATCCAGCAGGAACTGAGGTCGCTGATCCTCAAATGGTATGTGACCGCTTTATTAGCCTTGATAACAGAAGTGGTCACAGCCTAAATCAAGCACTGGCCTTTTGGGTGTGGATTTACATTAACTCAAAGTCGTAAAACTGATAACACAGCTGTGCTGCTAAAACGTCTCCCAGCAGATCTTAACAGGAAATGTTTTTCCTATAATGTAAATGCAATCAAAATAAAGGAAAAGAGACTTCCTTCCATTTTGAAGAGGAAGAAAAACAACAATGAATTTCTGGAAGGTCATTGTTTTGGAACATATCCCATGTTTGAAAGAAGTAAAAACTGCAAATTTCCAATCCTTCAGAAAACTGGCACTGTAGTACAATATGCAACAGTTTGCAGCTGAGTTCCATCTATCTGAGTGTAAACCATTATAACCTGGCTTTCAGTAGCTACTAGTCTCAATCTAGATTCTTTAGATTACTTATCTGTTGTTCCAGGGCTCCTGCCGCTGCCTACCAAACGTAGAGGGAACCCTGTGTGACAGGTGCAAACCTCTCTACTGGAATCTGGCTCCAGACAATCCTCATGGGTGTATAGGTAAGAGCAAGCTAAAGAGAATGGAACATTAATTATTGACTTAATTATATAAAAAGTGTAATACGTAGTTGTGCTTAATTGATCTCCTGTCAGCCAAAAGTGCCTGAGTCTCATTTTTCTTCTCTAGAAGTGTTAGTTCTGGTCACTGACCCCATTTTTGTTCCACTGTATTAAAATCACTAGTAGCAATCTGACAAGGTACTGATATGGGTCTTGGCCCCTCTTACCCAGAGGGTGTATCAACATACCCCTGTCAACAAGGCCAGATCTGCCTTCCTGTCCCTCAGTATGGAGCTGAGGAATAACACACAAATACTGACAAAATTGCTAAGTGTGGAGCTGCAAGCGAACCTGCAAGATTTCATGCTGTGTCTTTATAGTAATTAGTGCCCAGCAGTACATTAAAAACAGGAACTCTGGACTTCTACTGTGTCCCTTCTCTGAGTCTGGCCCCACAAAAATAAGTCTGTCCCAATCCACTACTGAATATGAGAATAAGTTAATAAGTAAGTTAGCTCCCATTATCCAGCCTGGGAGAGAACAGCTTCAGGCTTTGTCCAGTTACCTGTCTAATGTTACAGTTCTGCTCTGTAGCAATAATGTTGTCACTACCACACCACCTGAAGACACAAGAGGTAGGGAAATAATATCCTAAGAATGCCTCTGTTTTTTCACTGGGATGAAAGCAAGCTGTGGCAGTAAATCTCCTCTGTACGTTTGATGTTAAGATCTCTGGAGATTGTGGGGTTTTGTGCTATTGCGTTTCACCCATGAAAGTGACAAAATCCTGTAATCAGAGTCTATTCACCGTAGATCCTCCTCTATATTTTCACAACCCCCCCCCTCTCTCTCTCTCTCTCTCTCTCTCTCT
>JBBPCS010030702.1:0-22555 GCA_037974645.1 Hollardia meadi
ATTAAAACACACACACACACACACACACACACACACACACACACACACACACACACACACACACACAATCAATGAATCTTCTCTAAATACCAAAATGCTTTTGTCTTTTTCTGTTTAGGTGCTTGATGTCCCTGTGAGAGCAACTCCCAGAAAGATGCACCATGAATGACATTGTTCATACAAAGAAGGTTTATTGTATATAGTTCAGTAAATTACTCTGGAAACACATTAATGTTTGTCCCCCTTCAAGTTGAGAACTGTCTCAGTTAGTTTTGAAAAAAAAAAAATCCAGCACACAGTGTTGCATCTGCAGTGTAAAGATTTAAAATTTGAATGAATTTCATTAGATGGCAGTGTTACATGACATGTCAGTAATGGGCTGGCGTGTGTTTTAAATACAAAATGTAATTTTAATTTTTAGTAATATTTTGGATTAAGATAATTATTTAAGTGTTTTATTAATTCCTGTTTTTGTTGTTTACTTAAATATCAACTGATTAAGTGTTTTATTTGCAAGACCACTAAGGCTTTCCATATAGAATATTTTATTCTATATTGACTTGTAATTTGCTTGTGTCTAAACTTTTAAACTATTCCACTGTGTTCCAGTGGAGAGGAACTGAGGTTTCATAACATTTTTTTTTTAAAACGTAAGAAGTGACACCTAATAATAATGTGAAACAAGCAAACTGACAGCAGGGTAACAATTTAAAAAGTGCTACATGTCATCGTCATATCATCATACATGCCACATGACATTTTAGCATCAACAAGCTTCATTGTGTTCAAATTAAGATGCTAGCGTGATAATAATGAACAGAGAAGGCTTATACTTTAGATGAACATGAACACCATAGGTAACTGTAAATTAACAGTTCATGATTATTACTGCACTAAATAATGTTAATTAATGTACCCTTATTGTAAAGTTATTGTTTAATTCAGTGAAAGCGCAGCGCATGAAATACAAAGCCTCACACACTTTAAGGTTTTAAAATGACAAATTGCTAATTGCTGTGTTTGTTTACAGCTTAATTCATACACACACTCATTTACATTCAAAGACAGTCTTTGATATTACACAACCGAACCTCAGCAGGGAGCTTAAAGGTTCGGTGAACAATTCGGGAAAAAGATGGTTGATTGTTGAGTTTAATTTTTCTTTCTTTTTTTACCGCATGCTGAGGTCGTGACACAGTATGCAGAATGCAGTAAACAAAGGCAAATGCAGCAGCAGAACAAGAGGCTACAATAGATCCATTTACATTTAATTTTACTGGTTTGAATAAGAAAATCACCTCTCAAAGATTTGCTAGCTCCTTTCTTGTGTTTTGATGTTAGAATGACATGTTCAACAATCACATATGGGTGGAAATTTTGGTCCACATAATGTTAGTGAATTTCTGTGTCTTTGGAAAGTCAGAAATCATGAAGCTTTAATAAAGGTTGGAGATAAATTTGTGATATTCCTGGGATGTTAAATTAGTAAGAATATGTGCTGACATTGTAAAGCCATGATATGCTGAGTTGTCACACCAAAATGAAGTTAATACTCTGTCTCTGCAAACACAGTTAAAGCAGAATTCAGATGAGAATAAAAAAGAGCTTTTTATTTTTATTTTTTTTAATGTCATTTAACACCATCTGCATGTTCCAAGTTTTAGATGTGCAGGAAACGATGATCTCAGGTGACTTTCATCACCTTCTCCTTTGTCATAGTAGTCACGTGACCTGTGGTTCAGTTTGGTTATGTTTAGGCATAAAAAGACTTAGATTAGGTTGAGAAAAAAAAGACCATGTTTGGGTTAAAAAAAAGTTTAGTTACATACGTATGTCATGTAACCTACATGCCGTACGTGATGTAAATGTTACGCAAGTTAACTTAGTAAAGTAAATTAAAATAGTTCAATGTTTACTTTGGGTTTCACACACGACACAAACTCCTGGGTGAAAGTCCTTCTTTTGTTTGACCCATCCACTACTCCAATGTCCTCCATGTGTGCACTTTCTTGCTCTTCTTTATTCTACGTCACCTGACATTTCCTTTGCATTCTGATAACACGCAAAATGATTGAAGACATTGGCGTCTTATTCTTACACCATTTGTTGAGACCAGATTGGCTATAGAAATAAAGTTGTCTTGCCCCTGAGTGGCCAAAAAGTCAGTTAATGCAGCTGAAACAATTTTTTATGCTAAGAGTAGCTGCTTAACTAAATGAGGAAAACAGGGACTTTTTAAATTAATGGTCTCCAGGTGTAGAATATTAACCAACCCCCAAAGCATGACTTTTACCAAAGTCAAGCTTTGCATATGGAAATAGTGTCAAGCACTCTGTCTCCCAGCTGAAGTTTTCCCTCACATGTGCAAAGATCTGAATTTTTGGAGGATCTCAACCTTATAACAACATTCAACATCTGGACTTTAAACGTGTAAGTAAACTTTTATATTTACAGGAAAATGGTAAGACAGTTAGAAAACCCTTGCACCTTTTTCTGCTGAGGAATAATTATCCAACCTTTTTTAAAGTTTCTCATATTTTTCACATTACTTAATACTGAAACAAAAATTTTTTGAATTAAAAAAGAAATCGTTAGCATTGCTTTGATGATTTGCATCAAAAGGTGTAGAGACATCTAACCAGAAACTGAGATAACTTTACATGTGAAATGTTATTTTAACAGCGTTTTAATGACTTTGTGTCATTGGTGAGCAGGGGCTGTATTACAGAAACGTATTATGTTAAGTCTTGAGTTAAGATAGGAGGAATCTAAGGTGAGATTTTTTTTTCCAATTTGGTATTAAAAAAGTTTTTTTTGAAACTGATTTTCTAATTAGAGTGTGACATCTACCTCTTTCTCTCATTCACTTTGTTGCACCATTTAGGACTTGCATCTTTATTGTGCCAATTCATTCATGAGGTTTGGTGACTTTAACTAAATTTCCAGCCTCTCGCATGTATTATTGACCTATTTCCTTCTTGTTTGCAGTAAAATCAAAAAAATGGATTGTTACGTGACTCTGATTCTCCTCTTCTTTGGTAAGATCCAGGATGTCATTTACTTAATTTGTTGAGTCATGCGGCCTAAAAAAGGCCTAAATGTTAAAATGGAGAATAAATTCAATAAGTTATTACGATCATCACTGGCAGTTATTTTGTGCAAAACACAAAAATATTCATTTCTGATTGTTAAAACTCTCAGAGGACCACCTTCCCAAATAAATGAGAAAAAAAACATAAAAAGAGAAAAATAAACTGGGCTGTAAATATGTGTTACGCCACTCTCAGCTGTAACATTCAGCTTATTCTTTAGGGAGACACTTGGGCGTTGGGTAAATTTGTGGAGTGATGAGTGAGAGGCTGACACGCAGAGCAGCATTCAAAGTTGCTTACAGTTTGTACCTTTCCTTTGATTTTGTGGCCATTTAAAAACAACAATTTAGTGTCCTTGCATCTGGAATGTTAGCTAACATTGGAAAAACATGTTTGTCTCTACCTGATGATGTGTGGTGATTGCCGTGCTGATGTTTAAACGTAATTAAAATTATTTTAATTTGATATTTTTAATTTATTTATTTATACACATTTATTACACATAAGCTCGCTTTTTGACTCGTGTAACGTGACAGTTGTCAGGCATTGGACAATCTGCTTGTATTTAATGCTGCTGTTTCTTGATTTTGTGTGTTAGTTTCTGCCAATGATTCACTAAACACTAAATATGGCCTCTATCATCAACCCTCAGGATTTAGCTATAGCTCCTGCTCCCGGTTCCCCCTGAGAACGTACTACTACATTAACTCAAAAATGACCTGGGCCAATGCTCAGCATTACTGCAGAGTGAATTACACTGACCTGGCAACCATCGAAAGCAAGGATGATATAAGCAGGGTAAAACGTGCTTCTTCCGATTCATGGTCATGGATAGGACTGAAGGATGACCCAAAATCCTGGAAGGAAGCTATGGGCAATGATACAAACTCCTGGAGATGGTCAGCGACTGGTGAAACGAGCAAAACTGGTTACCAGAACTGGAGATTTAATGAACCAAATAATTATGCAGGAAATGAAAACTGTGTGTTGATGGCCTCCAGTGGACTATGGCGTGATGTGTCCTGTCATGGACTCAAGGGTTTTGTTTGTTACAATGGTAAGAAAAGATTTGATTTTATGGATTTTACTCACTGACCTGCAAAGGTGTAAAGAGTATTAGAATATTATACTCAAGTCGAAGTACTGTTACTGTACACAAATTTTACTCAAGTTCAAGTAAAAGTACTTTACTAGAAATGCACTTAGATACAAGTAAACGTTACTGCGTTACATTTTGGAAATTATCTTGACGGGGCTGTTATATAATGTTACTGTTAAATTAACAAATTCAGTGTTTCATTCAATGACGATCCAACTATATTAGTGGAAAAACATCAAGCCACCAAGCCCTTACGTCCAAACCGGCAATAAACTCCATACTTACTACTACTTTGGCTCTGATACAGCATACAATCTGTAAAGTAACTAGTAAATGTAGTGGAGTACTAGTACAATATTTGCCCCCAGAATGTAATGGAGTGGAAATATAAAGTAGCAGAAAATGGAAACTCAACTCAAGTGAAGTACAGTGCTTGAGTAATTGTACTTGCATTCCATAACTTCTCATTTTTAAACATGTTTTTTCGCTTGTGTTTCTGCATGTTTAGACCACTTTTCTCAAATGCAAGCATGAGGCAATTATTGTGCTGTTAGTTGCAGAGATGCACACACAGACTTTGTTGAGTTTTGCCTTTTTCAGTTTACTACAGAGTTCTCCCTCTACCGCAAAATGAAATGTCTATCAAAATGCAAATTTTAATGCGATTAAAGGTGCAATTTGTAAGATAGTTGATTGTTGAGTCTCATTTCCAGGTCTTGGAAATTGGCCTACTTTTTGGTGTCAGTATTTGATAACCTGGGAATGACACTCAACATCTTACATATTGCACCTTCAAGGCATCAACAGAGTAGCATGTGAGTCAGTACATTACACACATGAAGCACAGAAGCAGTAACTAACTTAAATTATTAACACAGCACCATTATTGAGCAGTAACTAACCCTGCATGCTTTTCTGCATGCAAGGTTAGTTACAAGGTTAGTTAGTTTATACAGTGAAATCCGTTCCCATAATGAGTCCTGAGCACAAAAAACTTTATACGTTTTCACGATTATTTTACACATCATGCAAAAACAAAACTTTGAATTAATCAAATTCATTCCACATCACCCAACCATAACTATGAGTAGCTATAGCATCGATGCACAGAGAAGACAACTGTGATGCAACAACTGGAACGATTTAACTGTTGCACTGGCTTGATTCCTATTCTGTCTATTGCAGTTACAGAACAAAATGAGAAAACCTACGTGTTCGTCTCAGCTTTGAAAATGTGGAAATCTGCTCAGGCATACTGCAGAGAATACTACACAGACTTGCCTGTGATTGAGAACACTGTGGAAAACAATGCGGTCTTTTCTGCAAAATCAGCCAATGCTGAGGCTTGGATTGGTCTTTATCGAGTGCCGTGGACTTGGTCCGACAAGACCCAAAGCTCCTTCAGATCCTGGCGAAGTGGCAAGCCGAATAACTATGCCATGAGCCAGTTCTGTGTGGGTCAGAGGTTTGGAAATGAATGGGAAGACCTCGGGTGTAACACAGAGTATACTTTCATCTGCCATCAAGGTGATTGGTAAACAACACAAAGAAATTTTGTTGGGTTTTATTGATCTAAATGAGTATGTGTCTCCTTGTTTTGTGACTTTATTGTGCTCTTCAGTTTCAAAGTTTAAGACCATGGTGAGGATGAAGATTGAGACTGCTGCTGACCTAACTGATCCACCTACCAACACCCAAATCCTTCAGAAGGTAAAATTCTTTCTCTTTCCTTTCTTTTTAAAGATTTAAAATGACAGAGGATGAAGAAAATGACAGGAAACCACAGAATCTAAATCTCCATGTACGTCTTTTATTCCTCTTCAGCTTGGTGCAGTGCTAAGGAGTCAGGGATGGACTGACTTCAATCTGCAATGGAAGATTCAGCCCAGAAAACAGTAGAAAGAGAACCTCACGCGATCTCAATGCATTTTTAATATAGTTTTTTATTCAAGTTTACAAAAAGATATAATAATTTTGTGTTGTTACTCCAATAATTTGCGTATGTAATTACACTGCAGCAAGCATAATTTAGCTTTTTGTTGTGTACTGCACACTGAATTGATATGATTATATATGTAGGGCTTAGGGTTTAGCACTCAGCTGAAACGTGTATCTGGTACATTAATGCAGTTTAATGTGAATATCATCACATTAAATGTGTCAAATTCTCGCGATGAAGGAAAATCCTGGATAAACCTCATTAATTCTTTCAAATTATAAAAGTTATAAAAGTTTAATAATATAATATTTTGCAAATCATAAATAAATAAAAAGTTCTCTTATTCTTGTGATCAAAAACATTGTCTTGAAGCCAAGTTCTGATGCTGTTCTGTAAATAGTATACAAATAAATAATAACTTTAGCAACTTCTGCTCCAACCATATGAAGTTCACGCTTAAATTAACAACTTCCAATTCAAGCACCACCCACTTTCAGTCTCGCCCATTACGGGTATGGATACAGGTAATTTAGTTGGTTGAACATAGAGCTGATATGATAAGTCAGTTAATCTATTGATCGTTTTAGTCATTTTAGTCAACTCAAATTTGCACTTAAGTACAGTTTAACTTAATTAAGTTAAGTTAAGTTAAGTTTTGAGCATCAAAGTTTGGTTGTGTCCCATTATCCTTTATGGGAAATAAGGCTGTAAAGCTGCTCACTGAATATTTGTCTGTTTTATTTATTGATTTTGATACTTCAGTGAACTCTTCTGTGTTGACCCTTAACCTCATGAAGTCAGAAAGACTAGTAAGATGCTTTGATTTGAGTTAAACCTAAGTAAAATTTACTTTAAGTCAATCTTTGATATTTTACTTTATGCATTTTCAACTATTTTATTAATTAGTTTTGAGGCAGTTCAGTTGAACCAAAAACCTCACATATGTCACTTTAGTTGTGTTCCTGTTTGGTAATGAACTTGCATTAGGCAAACTTAAATTCTTTGAATGCAATAGTTACTTCAAATAAATCCAAATTTTTAAGTAAACCTTTATGCTGAAAAATTAAATGTGGAACACATACAATATATATTTGAAGCTGTCTTTGACAGGCTGGACAAACTGCACAAAAATGCACTTTTTGCCCTGGCTGTTTTTTAAGGAGAGCACAGAGAAACTTTCCTGCGTCAGCTGGTGAACACAGTCGTCTATTGTGAAACTCAGTGAGGATCAGTGAAGCTAAAACATCAAAGTAACAATATGCAAAACATGTTTTTGAGTGGAGGGGGGGCTGGAATCGAAAGCAGAATGTTGGTTAAAACTTATACATCTTTATTAGTTCATCCATTTAAAGAGAAGCATTGTCATTGTTTTCGAATTAAAAATCTATACATACATACATATTAACTATGGTAAAAATGACGTCATTGGTCACATCATGGCATGCACCACAAAAGGCAATCTTTGCAAGGTCATGATTTGTTTATGAAAATATTGGCAAGAGCACACACACACACACACACAACTTTTTTATTTGCTTATATTAAGGTGAGATTTCTTTTATAAGCCTCTAATAAAAGCCTTTTACTATGCAAAAAAAATTTTGGTTAACGTCCTATCTGTGGCTTGGCCGATAATAAGGACTAATTGAGGTGTTTCGGGACATGCTTGCAGCTAGCATTAGAGCACATAAACACAGTTTTATCTCTTCTTTAAACTTTTTCAAGTTTGGCATTGCCCAAAGCCCAGTTGGAATCACTATTTTAGCTTGTTTCATCATTCACTGACCATCTCCAGGAGTTAGCATCAACACCCATAGCTTCCTTCCAGGATTTCGGGTCATCACTCAGTCCAATGCATAAAAATAAGGTGGCCCAACTAGGTCTGTTTAGCCTTAAGTCAACCCAAAGTACCAGTATTTGATGACCCGGGAAACCCAAAGTGTCGGTACTTGACCACCTGGGAATGAGATTCTTACACATTGAACCTTTAAGGCCTCATTAGGTTTAGGGACAAAAAATATTTGGGCTGAAAACTCTCCCAACATGTTTTCAAAATAACAGTTTTTGTGGCACAAAGACGCCTCCAAAATGTCCAAATGTCTGTAGCTGCCATGTCTCAAATATGTTAGCAGCACAGATGTTTCAAATTTAAAAAAATCATGGCAACATTTATCAGCAACAATGCTGTCTTCTCTTTCTGTTCAAATAACTTCAAAGAGGAATTTGAATTTGACTCACTGAGAGCCCTTTTAAACCTGTCCAGTCCCTGTCATCCCTTTGCTGCTTGTGTGACAGTGAAAATAAAGAGATATATTGCACTAATAAATAACTCTCAATGGTGCCAAGGTAAAAGTTTACAACTGGTTGTAAAGAAGCAAAAGGAAGGCTGAGGATCTGTTTTTATGGTCATTCTGCCCCTACATACCATTTGGTGCAATGCCATATTTGGACAAAATGTTGGGAAATGCACAAAATGAAAAGCAGATCAAAAGGATTTTACAGCTTAAGACATGGCTTCTGTTTGTGTGGTTTTGTGCAATTAGGGTAGATTTCCTTGATGACTGACCAAATCAGGACAAAAACCTAAATAATATCATCAAAACTCTAAAAGGAAATTGTTCTTAATGTTAATGTAATAATAATAAACTTCATTTTTATAGCACTTTCCTTAATAATGTTACAAATAGGACAAAATTTGCCCAACTTGTCCATGGGTCGATCATGACCAAAACTCACATGAACTCTAGCTGACTTCACTTCCTCTTTTATTTTGGTACCTTCATGGTTTAAGTTTTGACTTCCTGCCAATGTTCAGTTTCCCGCCAATTTTGTTCATCTCCTGTTTTCAATTATCCTATCCCAGTCTTCCCAGTACTTATACACCTAGTTGTTCACCACCTGTTTGTCAGAGTGTCTCAGTTCTCTTTGTAGACTAGCTTCCAAGCCATTGATACTGTTGTTCGTGCATAACCTAAGCCTGTTTTGTTTGGACTTAGATTTTTGCCTTATCGTTTGTAAGTTCAATGTCTTGTGCACTGATTTTTGACTGTTTCTGTTTTGTGCCTTTTGCTGCCACCCGTATTTTATTCTTTGATTCTGTGTAATTGTGATCCTTGCATTTGAGTCCACCTTTTGTGTTCTGGCCATCACACTTCTTTCTCACCTGTTCTTTAAGCTTTAATGTCAGTGCTGAAACATGCTAAACACATAACCACACACAAACGTGTTAAATGATAGCATGTTAATATGTTAAATGTACTCATTTCAACATCTAACATGCTAACATTAGTATTTCATGTGAATGTCAGCATAACAACATCCAACAGTTGTTTTGTGCATGCTAACTGTAATGCTAATTAGCATTCAGCTGAAAGTGCAGCTATAGCCTGTTTACAGCTAAAGATCACATGAGCAAATTTGTGTCTTTGCTTCACGTGGGGTTCAACTTTGCTGAACTTTGATGCAAATTTTTGACTTTAGCAGTAAATAGTCACACCCCCAAATTTGCGCATGTTTGACCGTGCCCCCATGGACAATCTCAGAAGCTTCCCATAGAAATGTTTAGGGAAGCAGTGTGTTGCACTTCATCGAGTTGGGAAAGTTAATCAGACATATATTTGCCAAACAAAACACAGCTATACTTGGCATAGACTAATGAACTATATTAATTTGTCATTTAATTTGGAGGATTAATGTTGAATACCGTTGGTGATCCCTGACTTTTCATCTAGCGCCATCACCGGGTCAAAATCTGAATTTGTCCAACCAATATTTTTGGTTCATGATGTCTTCTGATCACATTTCCATCAGCCTCAGGTGGACTTTAGCGCTAGGTTATTTGGTCAAATCTTAGCATGTTAGCATGCTAAACATGGATGGTCGAGGTAAAAATTATACCTGCAACATCAGCATGTTGGAATTGTCATTGTGAGCATGTTAGCATTACTTCAAATCACAGCTGTGCTGAAGTGCAGCCTCACAGTGCTGTTAACATGGCTGTAGACTTAAGTAGGGCAGTATATCCCAACCCCCTGCCACACAAAAATTAGTGATGAATGGCTGAATACATGTACTTCTCCCACAGAATGAAAATAAATGACTGAATGAATGTTAGAAGGAGCGATCAAGATGGAGGCATCAGAAAAAAATGTGTGCGATGCTAAATGGGACAGAGAGGCAAGAGGAGAAAGATGAGCCGGGGGAGGATAGATGAAGGAGGAGAAAGGAGGACAGAGCAGGGAGGGAGGTCCAGCAGCAGCAGGCTGCAGGAATGTTTCACATGCCTGTCCTCTGGATGACCTGGCCTCCCTGGAGTGTGGGAGATACTGGAAGTAATTAGCCTCCTTTAACATTGGATCTTTGCTGCCTCTACGCCTCAATGGGGTTAGCAGTGGCATTGAAAGAGATCAAGTGTATTTACATGTATATTTTCAAACTAAACAGCTTTAGCGTTCTTCTTTGGCACCACCTGCCTGTATCTCCCAGCCTCTTTTTAATTTATTATTTTTAGATGATGGATTAAAATCCTTTTTGACGTAGTTCTTTTTTGTGTTAGGTTTTTAAGGCAGTGAAGTTGTTTTAAGACGTTTCCAGTTGATGAATGATGTAAATTAGGTTCTTTATTTTGAAGTGGAACAAATTTCCCTCCCCCACCCACCCATCTTGCAACTGACCTACTTTATCTTCTTTTAGATTTAATTATGGATCCCCCTAAGTGCAAATATTTCTAACTTAACGTCAAGGATCAATAATTGAGGTGGATGTGAATGAAGAGAAACACAGCCTTAAAAGTATTGATTTCGTAAAAGGCCACATGGTTTCAATCAGGAAATGCCAATACTGGAACATCAGTGTTTCTGCTTTGCTTCGAATGCCCTTTATTTAAAACAGATAAGAGTCCCTTTATGGCAAACCATAAATCCAGGGCTAAAAACGTGAATATATTTTTAAATCCAAGCTTAGAACAAGGTACATAAATCTTCCATAAGAGAAAATATTTTGGAGATACATTGTTTTCAGTGGAGAGTGACAATGTATTAGTATTAGATGAAGTGAGAAAAGGTATTTTCTGGCCAAATTAATGCACAAAATGTGGACATGCATAAATATATCATTTGGAAAAGCAAGTAGGTTAAATTAACTTAATACTCCAAAGCATTAAACTTAACAAAGTTAAAAACAGGCGCGTTCATGGACAGCTGTGGGCATCGTTGACACATAGTATAGGCTAGTTCTCTTTATACTACTTTCTGGAGTCTGCTTGGGGGAAGCATTCCACACATGCACAGACATATTCCGTGGCTTATTGTAGCCTTGTGGCCGTGCGGACAAGTCAGCACAGTCACAAAAGATTGGAGGTACGTGGATGTCGGTACAGAGCCTGTGTGTACACCTTTTGATGATGAAATTTACATCACGTGATCCATAGTGGACCCTTGCACACTTGCAGACAACAGTACTGTACTGAAGTCTGGCGACAAGACTGTGAAAGGACTTGCTGTATAGTCTCCCTGATGTATGTGCATGAGTCTGACAGTGTAAATGTGCCCACACGTTTTGTACTCGCTGTCCTGGGGGTGGCAGTAGTGCCCAACTAAGCGCAGCGCTACCACTGACTGTATGTAAAGAGTGAAGACATGAGACTTACCCAAAAGTGAAGCTAAAACATCTCGATCGCCCCCTGGTGGTGGGCTACAGTATAGGCCATAAAACCCTCCCCCTCAATGATATCAGATAGGACATGGGCCAAACTAAACACTCAAAATACACATCAATCAAATTTTTCTCAAAGATGTTTTTTTGTTATTTAAGGTAGTTCTTATCACACTGATATATGTTCAAGTGTTAATTTTTCTTATTAGTCTGGTTTTTAATTAGTTATTCAATGCGATAGGGTGAAACGTCACCTGACCTTTTCAAAGCGCAACCAACAAGATAAAAGCTGTATGTGGTAAAGCCAGAAGTGAAACAGGCAAGCAGGGAAGGTAGAGTGATGGAAGACAAACTCAGACTCTATGTATCTTTCAGAGTTTCTCTAACTCTACAACGTTAAAAACATACGACGATCTCGCTAGGAGACATAATGCATGGCGAAAATGTCAGCAGTCAGATGAGGCTACCAAGTTGTGGATATATGTACGTACCAGACAGACACAATGACAGGGGCTATGATCGTATCGTATCACAAGCATAGCTGTATAAATAGTCAATGACCAGAAAACATTAGCTTAGCAACAGCGAATCCCTGTTGAAATAAAGAAAATTTCTTAGCTTAGGGATGTTAACATTCATCTCCTGAAAGTGGAAAGTTTTATGTGATTGGATTTGGAGCCAATCCTGGTCCAATATTCAGCATAACAAGTGTGATGGGGAGGTTGAAGCCTCCATTTAGAATGGAGAATGACTTTACAGTGAAGTAGAAGACATTTTGTATAATACATGTTCGGGAATTTTTAATGAGGGAGAAGGAATAGATGCTATTTTGAGGATTCTAATGTAGTAATTATACTTTTATTCTGCCAAAAAAAAGAGAAAAGAAAAAGAAAGTCAGACAGACAGAATTTTTATGTATGCCTTAATTCATGTGTGGAGATCTTTAATAAATAAATTCCTGAAATATTGGATGCACTGGTTTGTCTTAAATGATCAAAGAGGCCTAAGATAGGCTTATGATTTTACATTCAACAGCTCAACTCAAATGCAAAATTTGTCATTTTCACATTTCTGCTTTTGTACAAATTAAACAAGAAAGACATGTTTTAGCTTGATTAGCAAGCTTTAGAACTTTGGACAGAACCAGGCGGCTAGTTGTTTCCCCCGGCTCCAGTATTTATGCCATGCTAAAACAACAAACAAACAAAAATGCCATATTTCCATCATGTTTTGAACATTTTCTTCCACAAGTTGAGGTTTGGCTAAGGCACCATTATCTCATTCTAGCCTTCTACAAAAATTATAGGCTAGTGGCACCCAACTTAAGAATTAGCACCACCCACTGTTTATCTCAATGAACCTCTCAATGAAGTAATGAATGAAAATGAGCATACATTTTAAAATTAATTTAGATAACAACAATTTGCACATTTCAATGGAGACTAATGGCTAATGTCTGTTTGCGGGTCTTGGGGAGGAGTAGGATAACGCTAGTGTGGCTTCTGAGACAGAGCTGTACAAAGTCTAGTAAATTGCCTCAACTGAAACAACTTCATAGAAGAGTACAAGTTTGAAATTTAAAAAATAAAATATGGTGGTGACGTGAGCTTATCAGACATCGGTAGCCCACTCTATCAATGTTGGAGACCATACTGGCGCGAGGCTACATTAGCCGCTACTAGCATAAAACACCGGAGTGAGTCTACAAGTGCGCAGTTCGTTAATTTTGATGACAAGTTGCATTATGGGTAATGCAACCGCCAGATTTAACACGGAAGAAGAATGCGTACCCTAAAAAATATATCTCTGGTTCTGCTTTATCAATTTTGATACCTTTTTAACGTTAAACTTTGAGGTTGGCTACCTCTCCGTTTGTCCACCACAGTATTGACACTTTTACTTGACTGGTGGGGACTTCCATGTACTTCAGTTCTTGTTTCCATCGTTGCTAGTGATGTCAGACGGCGTCTGGGTCATGTGAAGGCCAGCAGCGGATGAGGTTCACGGAGAGTTCACTCGCATACATTAGGTAACACCATCGGTCGCTCTGACATAACTAGTATGTAGTAGGGTTGAGTTGAGACATTCGTCAATAAAGAGGAGATAAGACGAAGAAGTCCGGGGACAAACTTTGTTATGCAAAACAGCCTTTAGATCTTAAAGTGTTCAACTGCCGTCTATCTGCTGGAGGAGTCTGCTGGAAACAGTTTCTGACCGGTTGTGGGAAATATAACGCGTACGTTTCTTTGGATCTCAGACACGTTTTACTGTTAAAACACAGTTTGCATCAACTAGGCTATAAACTGCAAACAGAGAGAAACCGCCCCGCCGTGACGGGTTGCGGACGGCATCTCCAGACGGACTTGTATGAGACTGAAACGACATCATGTTTGACTACCTGGAATTTCAAGCTTTCGGTCCTGGAGAAATCCTGGACTTCTACAGCACATCCAGCCCTGCCTGCATGCTGGAGGAGCAGGACCAGGATTTGTCCGCCTTCTTCCCCGAGCTGATGGAGGCGGACTGGCAGCAGCACCGGTGCTCGCAGTGTAGGTGGAAACTGATGTTGGGGTTACATTTTGAATCGGTGATGTTTTGGTGGTTTTCGTGTCTGTGACATTCATAAGGAAAAATATCAAAAAAATCTAAATAGAAATCGATTATTTTATGTCAGTTTTAGTTATGTGACTCGAAATCAGATCATAACTTTGCTTAATAAAACTATATCAGGCAGGTTTACTCACCAATAACCAATAGGTCAGCAATTTGTAGCCATGCATGTAAGGCCAGGTGTTGTACTACAGCATAAGACCAATCATCCCATTCAAATTTCAAAACATTAGGGTGAACTGATTGGATATTGATAGTGCAATTCAAAGCTTATAATAAGACCACACAAATGTAAAAAAAAAATGGGACTGATGCACAAGAGGCAAAAGCCATGGAAATGAAATCATATAATAGATTAATAAACAGTAAAACAGACAAAAGATGAATAAAGATATTTACATATTACATATTTATGAGTTTGAATATAATAAAATATGTAGTTAAATGACAAATAATGGCAATAAAACATTCTAACCAAAGGCCAGGCAAAGGAGGTAGTTTACTTTTAAATATATCACCACTTATAGCTGACATATGAATAAAGCTATAGTGTGAAACCATGAAGTGCTTCTAAAACAAGTAAAAGAATATTAAAATCAATAAGAAAACTTTCAGGAAAGCATTTACATCTTTGCTGGAATTTGAGTTTTTATGCATTATTAATGTATTTTGTTAACAACTATAACCCATGGGACTGGTGTAATGGATGACAACATAGTAAAAACAGAACAGATCATAAGAGAAGTTTGAGAAATTTGTTGACAAATATTTAACATTACCAGACACATAAAATGCCCCATAGCCAAGTACCAATATTATAGTGTGTTCTAACCCTTTTTCAACGTCTTATATACTATAATGCTTTCATTCTGCTTTCATGCATTGGCCCTATCTGCTGTGATGCTTTTCATGATGAGTTTCCTCCCGCAGGAGATTTTCTCTAACAGAAATGGGGACATGGAGCGCAGCAGAAAACAGAGTACTGTATTCGAGCACGGAGCAGATCACAACAGTGAGGTGGTCTGTGTTTGGGACGGTTCGGGCAGGGCCGGTCAGTTTGGGGTCACCGTGGGTTCACCGGACGGTCACTAGCTCAGGAGGTCAGAGGAGAGCCAGACTGTTGCTACTCAGATCCTTTACTTAAACATTAGTGCCAGTGCAACAAATGTAAAAATACCCCCATTACAAGTAAACGTCCTGCATCCGAATCCCAAAATTCACAAGTTAAAGTATCATTTTATTCTATATGACAGTATTCGATTGTTTGTTGGTTTTTATCTTAAACTTAAACATAACTATAGCTGTCATTTCCCTTAGAAATGTTGTGAAGCACAAGAATAAAGTAGCATAAAACAGGAATACTCACATAAAGTACAACTGCCTCAAAATAATAGTACAGTACTTGAGTAAATATACTCTCTATTATTTTTAGGGAAGAAAATGTACAGAAACCAAATTTTGTTTGCACTTTTTTGACTTCCTGAAATAATGGTTTTTTGGGGGGTTTTTTACCAGGAAGAGATAAAAGCAAGTTTTTTTCTACAAACATTATTTATGCTTTTAAAAGTTTCAATAGTAGAGTTTGCAGTAATACCAGGGGGAGACAAAGGTATATGTAACAAATGACATAATATAAATAAATAACCTAGAGCTGCAAAAATGTGTTGATTAAATGTTTTTCCTGGTTGAAAGACAAATGAATCAGCTACTATAATATACAATAATCGATTAAGCAGCTTAATCTGTAATTTTTCAAGCAACAAAAACTTCTCAAATCTCATTTGTTTTGTTTTTTTATGTGTTCATTATTTTTTGAGATCATACCATGAATACAACAAAAAATGGGGGGAAAAACAACATATCCTTGTTGAAAACCATAACCATAGTTATAGTTAAACAAAAAAAAAGAAAAGACAGAAGTTTTTCTCTAAAAAGTACAAAAGTGTACATGCATAGTAAAAAAAAAAAAGGGGGGGTCGGGGGATAACACAGTTACTTTACATCGGACACAAAACAGTCGTCTTTATAATGAAAGATTCCAGTGCAGGGTTCCAGATCTTATCAAACACACCTCATCTATATTTATCATAACATGTCAGTCTCTCCAGATGTAATGTGTTTCCCATTTCTCTTAACCACAAATCATACGAGGGTCCACTCTTGCAAGATTAACGATTTTGCAACCAACATTCCAAACAAAGCAGCCATTCCCAAAAGCCTCTGAGAAATCACGAGAGAGGCTTTTCCAATGTGTGTATAGTTTATTGCATGCCCAGAAAGAATGTTAAATTACTGATCTACATCGATTATGAACAGATGGAACATCAGTAACAAAAAAAAAAAAGCTGTGTAACTTAATTAGACTGAACAAATTCTTGAAACATCCATCCCAGACTTCATCTTTTAGTTCTACATTCAGCTCGTCCGCCCACGGCTGTTAAAGTCCTGATGTGTTCAACAGAGCTCTGTTATGATCTGACCGTCCCGTGAGTAACAGGATCAAATTTATTTATTGCCTCCACAAACTCATAGTCTTTGGATATTTAAAAGTTAGGCCCACACTTCCTGAAATATTGTCTCATATTTCTAGATATCTGAAAGAACTTGATGCAGGGATGTTTTGAACAGCTCCTAACCCCCAAAATGAGCCAAAGTTCCCATTAATATGTTGGTCATGTCTTTGGGTTTTTGACTGTTGCCTGGACAAAACAAGCAGTTTGCAATTTTTCAACATTTCATGGAATAAACGATTAATCGAGAAAACAATCAGCATATGAATCAATAATGAAAATAATCGTTGGTTGTTAGGGCTGCAAGAGAAAATGGCTTCTATTGATTTTTAAATTAATGTGTGTTGTATACGTATAGGTATAGACAAAGTGAGGTTAATTACAAAAGAGCCCTTTTTCTTAATATCAGTATAAAACCAACATTTAGCAGTGTGTAGTAGCATCTATGAATACGTTTATAAACAGCTTCTTTCATAGTTGCCTTTTAAACACATCTCTATCTGTCAGGCTTTAATATATTTTGTTGATGTAAATGCAACACTTTTCATTGTCTATTGCATCAAATAACACCACCTAAATTGAGGTGGGTGCAACCTCTTTCCCCCTTCCTTCCCCCGACCAAATCACTTACAGCGCCCCACCACCACACACACTTTCTGTTACTCCTCCCTCCCTCTCATCAGTCAGCTGGGCTTGTGGCATGCTCCTGCATTGTTTTGTGTTGGGAGAGCGCTCGGCCTGATGGGGGTGTCCTCGATTGACCCGCTGGTTCCAGGTTCAACTGGAGGCCACGGGTTCAAGGGGATGTAGATGAGCAATTTTTCTCGTTTTGTCCCCTTTTCAAAACGTCTTTCTTCGTTTTCTGTCGGCGTCGGAGCGGTGGAGGTGATCAGAGAGCCGGCGGGGAGGCCGAGTGAGCCCCACAGGCTGGAGCAATTCTCTTCTCAAAAGTGGTTCGAAAGTGGGTGGGTTGACTGATGGAGTGAAATTATACTGGAAAAATGGAGGGTAATACTGTGCTACAATGGGCCCAGCTGTATCTGTTAGGGAGAGGTAAATTCTCTATTGAATTTGTTTCCAACTCGGATGGTCTGTGATGTTTCAAGGAAATCAAAGACTGAGTCCAACGTTCTCTGGACGGAGCACCCATTCTTCTATTTATGAGAGCCGTTTGGTTTCACTAGTTTTAGTTTTGTAGTTACTGAAGGACAAATACGTAACTCCACATTTTTATTTGGGCAAACTGAGCAAGATATATGAATTAGTGGGGGGTCCAGATGCTTTTTTCTGTTTGCCTGATGGAGACTGATAACATCACTGCAGATTTACTTGACAGTCCTGCGCAGGTGCTCTTATTTTGAAATGTCATGGCAGCTATATGACACTGAACTGCCTGAGCATTCAGCAGAGTCTCAGCCTCTGTGAGGATGAACCCAACTAGATTTCTTCTCAACTTGAAAATGTACTGTTTTTACTCACATTTTTCCAATTTTTTGTCCATATACTCACAATATCTATAAATACAACTATACGACACTATAATTACAGCTGCATGCTTCAACTTGGCAGAAAGCATGTTTTTTAAAAGTAAGACTGAGAGTCTAAAGCCCCACTCTCAGCCCCTAGCAGCTATAATCCATGATTCAAAAGTGATCTCTGATCTTTAATTGATGCTTTGACCTGACCTAACACATGCTTAGCTGATTAATTAATTATTATTATGATCAGTAATTTATGATTATTATGGTAATCTATTTGATTCTTTTTATTGTTAGATTTTTCTCTTTATGTGATATTCCTCAACATGTTCTCTCCAAGTGTTACAAAACGTTGTATGCTATTCTTTCTGTATTGTGAAGGGAATGGCAATCAAACGGGAAATGTCCATGGAGCCATGTTCAACTTTTGGGAGCATGAATGTGCATCTTCCAGATTAGATTATGAAATCTGACATTTTGGCCTCACAGAAAGATCATGGAGTGTTCCTCTGGGATAATTATTAATTAACGGATAATTAATGTTTAAGCTAATTCTATGCAAAAAAAGGAACAGTTCTATAATAGATATAATAATTTCATCATCTAGAAAAATACAATTACAATAAGATTAAAATGCTTGTTTTATTTGACCAACAGCCCAAAACGCAAAGACATTCTGCTGACTATCATAATACTGTCATAAAATGTCTTCCTTTCAGTGTCGGTATGTTACATTCTCCCTGCTGTGCTTGTTTATGAGTGCTGTACGGTGTCGTGTGTTTGCAGCAGTTGGAAGCCAGAGCTCCAGCTCAGACGACCTGTTCGCCAGCCCCCCCTCCCCGCTGCCCCCTCCTCGCACATACAAGCCCTGTTTTGTGTGTCAAGACAAGTCCTCAGGCTACCACTACGGCGTCAGCGCCTGCGAGGGCTGCAAGGTAACATGTCGGGCCTGCGGTGCGCTTCACAGCGTGCTCATCACTCAAGAAAATCACCTCCTTTATGTTCTGATAAAGTGGTGACCACAAAACGCGATACTGTCAGAGGCCATTGTGTAAATGTGTGTCATGCTGTAAAAACGGGTAAGATTTTGATTGCTGTATTTGCTCTGAGAAAACACCAACATCACCACAGGTCCTGGACTTTGCCCTGATAACAGCACATGGTGTTGAGTCAGTATTCCAGTGGCGTCCTCTGAGGCAACATTAACACATTTAGTTTCCTCTTGTCAATATTTTGGTTTGTGTTGTACCACAGAGATTTGTAGTTTTATTGTTTGTTGATGTTTTTGCCAACCAAGCTCAAGTTTTAGTCTGTGACATTTTTGAAGAATTTTTACTGAAAATCAAACTATTTAAAGGCAAAATACCTGATCCAAAATATAGCAAACACAGCAGCAGTTTCATTGTCAAAAGTGATTATTTTTACCAATACTTTTCCCAATATATTTGACTCACAGCAAAAGAAAGCTTATTTTCTGGTGCTGTTAAAGTTTTCCTTATACCAGTAATTTTTGTAAACATGGAAATAAAAAAGCCTTTATTTTTTACTGTAGTTATACTACAATGATGATTTTTAAGTCAATATCTTAACATCTATTTGATGAATTGGTGCAAAATCTTGTACAGACATTAATGATTCCCACATGATTCAGCTATCACACTTTGGTGATCTCCTGATCATTCCTCTAGCGCCACCAACAGGTCAAATCTTTGACTCTTCCAGTGAAATATCTCAACATTTAATGGATGCATTGATGCTATTTTAATGAATGAAGTAAATATTTTAAGCATAATACATTTATACAAAATGCTTTATTGTGTTCTGTCACATTAGATAGTTATTGATTGACAAAACACCAATATCACTATAAACTTGTATAACTGTTAACATTGTCAAAATGATTCCAGAGTGGGTCATGAAAGTTGAAGCAGGATTATTTTTCATATTCTGGTAACTTAAATCATTAACGTCTTCTCTTTACTCTCCCGTTGCCTCTGCAGGGCTTCTTCCGCCGCAGCGTGCAGAAAAACATGGTGTACGCCTGCAACCGAGACCGGAACTGCATCATCAACAAGATCACCAGGAACCGCTGTCAGTACTGTCGGCTGCAGAAGTGTTTCGCTGTGGGAATGTCCAAGGAGTGTAAGTGTCTGATCCACTCTGATTCAGCACGAGGCCTCACTGGCTAAAACATCCCCCTTGACTCGCTCTCATGCAAAAGATATGTGGGATTTGTGGCAGCATTTTGTTAGATTCTCTATCCACAAAAGGCTTTATCTTTTCTTACCAAATGAATTTAGAGAACATCATGACAACTTCAAGGACAAGGTAATTAGTAGATAGTGGACAATGGATCCTAACGAGGTAGATGAAGAGACGGCTGAAAGGTCCGTGTCATAAATGTGAATTATCAACTCAGGTTTGTGTTTTTGCAAAATCATGTTACATAAGTGATTCATACAAGCTTAGTGCAAGAAAGGCAGGTTTAGACTATAGAAGCCACTGTAGTGATGGTCTAAATACAGAGCTTTAATGTGTCCTAATAGCTCAGGTAACGACAACAGATACACTCCTATTTTAATCAATCCACTTGAATACACGGGTGATTGTTGTTGCACCATGTGACCAAGCTCTCTATCAGTCACTACATATATTATATGAGTCTGGACAGACATGAATGTAAACTGCAACCTGACTGGTGCACAGCGGCTGAAATTCTACTTTATAAAGGCAGCTTCATTTACAGCTTTAAGGGTCAGTTCACCATGTTTGAGTTTGAGACCCCTCACCCAGTTTTACAGTTTCAGTTTAATCACTAAAATCTCTCTAAACTCTGTCTTATGATTGTTCAGCTGCCAAAATCCAGATGAGAGAAACTGTTCATTGTTGAAACATTCGTCAGAGTCACCTTCAATTATTACCATGTGCACTCACAACATTAAGCTTAACAAGCGGTAGTGAGTTGCCTCATGAACATCGATCAAATTAAGGCTGGAAAAAATAGTGTTCTCTCTTTCTGTTAGATTGATGTAAATGTACATAAATGCAAGAAATAGATTTTTTAAATGTATTTTTTGTACGACTTTGTGTGGGCTCATGAAAGAAAGACTGGTAAAAGTAGTGAAAAATAACATCTACTGGGAATCAATACTAATGTTAGCAGGCTAGGCTAACTAGCTTCCACTGTTGCGTGAAAACGGCACGATGGGTCCTCCCAAATGTTAAATGTTGTAAAGGGACAGTTGGCTGAAATTGCTGAAGGGACATAAACAACATTATGTGGGCTTTTTTTTTTCAGTCAAACCTCACTGTGGAGAAAAACTCTTTTCAGGAGAGACTTCATTCTTTGTTAGTAAATAATTTTATATTGCCATGTGCATAATTGAAATGAGAATTGGGCCCCATCATGATGTCATCATATATTAAGAAGGGTGGTGTAGCTGTGAGTAGTATAAGAACCACCCTGATTGAGCCCACACACTCTGTTGGTGGTGAGATCTGGATATGATCAACTGGAGGTGAATGAGGTGGAGGCGGGTCACAACGATTTCACACTGAAATGACAGCTGACAGGAGCAGAGAGGACGTGATTGGCTGATTGAAATCGTGGCAAAATCTGGTTGGTTTAACTGAAAGGAGTGAACGCCCATCGTCGGCTGATGAGATGAGAGAGAATTGTGAATGAATGAGCATAAAAATAGTCTTCCTGATTAAACTTACGCTGGGCTTCACTGAGAGGTTTACCAAACCACCAAAATGTCTTTCTTCCTCAAGATATTCCACAGAACGTACTGTGAATATATTTAAGTATTTTCTATATTTGATCATGAAAAGTGTTCTATTATTCAGTGTAACTTTCTGGAAAGCAATGCTGCTGTTGAGTTGTTAAAATGTCATTTTTAATCCATCCTTGCTATTTAGACCAACACTAGAGGTAAGAGTGAAAGTATTCCTTTTAAGGGTGAGGTGAAATAATCCTTTAAAATTAATCCTTTAATTTTTTCAAATGAGAAGTTCTCAGTGAATTCCAGCAGCACTTGAGCGCCTCGACTCTACAACAGAAACAAATTGTGTGTGTTGCCCAGAAGTGCAGTGACCTAGATAACTGTGTGTGTGTGTGTGTGTGTGTGTGTGTGTGTGTGTGTGTGTGTGTGTGTGTGTGTGTGTGTGTGTGT